>BGPR01006235.1:42128-82758 GCA_013235015.1 Araneus ventricosus | reverse complement strand
GCCATTCGATGCTTTGTACCTTTATTCATTAATTCTCTAAGTTTTTCATTTCCAACAATATTCAAATCTCCAGTAATTACATGTCCATGATCTTTATTCAAGAAATCATTATAATTTAAACACTTGCAATCATCACTCGTATTACTTTCTTTTATATTATTATAGTTAAAAGTCATTCTGCCTAATTGTGTGTTATATTTAAATGCACGTTTAATTTTAATATTTTTTATAGGGAAGCAATTAATATGTTTATCTAATATAGCAGAAAATTTACATTTGTCATACTTTTTGTTCATAAAAAGGAAGGTACAAAATTCAATATCTTTCTTATTGGAAGTGTTACGTGATAAATTAAATTTTTTATATATAAATTTGAAGATATCTCTAATCAAATCCCATCCATGTGAGTCTGTCTTATTATTCATAATTAATTCTCTACTAGCTTTTATTTCTTTTTTATTTAATCCAAACATATATCGTTTAATCTTTTTCATATTCAAATCTTTATCAAAATTCTTACACAATACCAATAATTCTTCATTAATAATCTTAAGTTCTCTATTATCTCTCTTGTGTCTAGCTATACTAGATTTACCATGTCTTTTTTCTATATTAGAAGCTTCTACTTTATAAAACTAATGAGATTCATTACCTTTTAAAACTTGCAGAATGTTTTTCCCAAAATACAATACATTAAATCCATAAGGATAAATAGTGTTGTAGTATTCTATAAAAAAATTTTCCCACCATAATCTGATTTTTTCAGGGAGCCGTTCTGACTCCGAATTCCGGGTTATGGTGTTGAAGTTATTTTTTTAAAAATTACTATTCAGAGGCAACGTTTTCAAGCATGTTTAAATACCGTTGAACGAAGCAAATTGTTATTTATATGCAAAGTTTTATTAGTGTAATATGATTCAATGCTAAAATAGTACAAAGTGAATATTACACATGAGCTTGAGAAAATCGCAGGATGCAGCAGAAAATAGACTTCCTACTCGCGGAGATCGCGGGATAAGCATTTGGAGGGTTAAAGCATATACTTTAGACCTCGTCCCACCTACCAAATAGATCTAAAATTTGATGCCAATATACTATTTAATGCCAAGGCAACATACAAAATTTTAATTATCTAGCTTGTCGCGTTTTTAAATTATTGTGTGTACGTTACACGGATAAATATAAAGACAGGCAATATGGATTTATTAGTTTTACTTTCTCGTATACGAAGTATACAAAGAGAAAGTATTGTAATCGTCAAAAAATTCGAACTCGAGGTTTTGACGAATCTCCACGTTTTAGACCTCCCTGAGTCCGAAAAACACAATTTTGGAATTACGTCTGTCTGTGTGTGTGTCTGAGTGTGTGTCTGTCTGTGAACACGATAACTCGAAAACTATTAGAGCTACGGGGATGAAATTTGGTATGTGATCTTTACACATAATGTGTAGGTTTCTATCAAATTTTGGACAAAATCCGTCCACGGGAAGTCTGTCTATTTGTATGTCCGCGGTCATGTGAACGCTATAATTCAAAAACTTGAATAGCTAAATGGATAAAATTTGGTACACAGTTTTATCGTTATGAATGTAGGTCCGTATAAAAGTTTGGACCAAATCCGTCAAAAAGAGGCGTTCAAATTGCATATTCAATTTCTTTTAATCCGATTCTCATGCGCATGCGTATTGGTAGCAATCTGTTATTGTTGTAAATTTTATTTACAACAATAAATAATGTTTTCAAGCATCAATTGTTAACAATTTTTTTATTGTTGTAAATAGAATTCAAACCGATCTCATTATTTCAGCAAATTTTTTATTCACGCGCTTTTGCAATTGTTACGGTTGTGGTAGTACAAATTGTTTTCTTGGGAATTCAATTCCAAAGCAGAATTTTCGCTTTAGTATTCATTGCATTGCCTATTTTATCGCACCTGCTTCAAAGTAATATTTTTTTGAAACGTGGCAATAGATATTTGATTTCAGGTTTTTTTTTGTTTTACTTTCTCATATACGAAGTATAAAAGAGAGTATTATAATCGTAAAAAATTCGAACCGAGATTTTGACGAATCTCCACTTAGAAAGCATACGAGAAAGTTTAGGGAGACCACTCTTGCTGGTTTTATTATTAGTTAGGAGTATGATAGAGAGTATATATATATATATATATATAGTTATATATATAAATATATATATATATATATATATATATATATATATATATATATATATATATATATATATATATATATATATATATATATATATATATATATATATATATTATATATATATATATATATAATATATATATATATATATATATATATATATATATATAATATTTATATATATAGTTATAATATTATATATATATAGTTATAGTTATTATTACATGTTATTATATATGAGAGCATATATATATACATATTATTACATATATATATATATATATTGTATTCTGTTTTGTAGAATTTTTAATGATACTTTACAAAAATTTTTTGCTCATTTGGATGCATACTGGGGGCTCCTCCTTTCGAGTGTTTTGAATATTTTTAATGTTGGTTCTATATCTGGAGATAAAAATCAAACAAAATTCAATTAATTTATGGTTCTCTCCAAGTGTAATATCGATTCAGTGGCGTATTGTTTTTTGTGAGTGTGTGTGTTTTGGATTACTTTATTTATTTTGTTGTTGCCCCTTTTTTACAATGTTTGTAACGTTCTATGCTGCGTTTGTGATGCTTTTATGTGTGTCCTGTCATATTGATATTCTTGTATTGCTTTTATATTTCCCAGCAGGTCTGCTAAAGGCCTTACACCTTCTCGGGTAGGCCATACCGGTATGACTTTTAAATAAAAATAATTGCGTTTTGAAGGATTTGGTCCAAAATTAGAACATTACCCACAATTTTGGTATATAGATCACACGATGAAATTCTTCCCTCTATCTCCATAAGTTATTACATTACCAGCACTTTTACATACACACGAATTGAATGACTGACAGATTAACTCTAGACGCATATGGTCAAAAATTTGAAACAGATTTGCAATTCTAACGATAAAACAACATTATATATTTCACCCATCTAGCTTATTAAATTTATGAGTTATCGTGTTCATATGCACAAGGACAGACAGACTTCTCGTAGACGAATATTTTAACCCTATGTGGATGGAGGACTGTCGCTAGAGCGTGCCAGCTGCTTGTCACATTCTCTCCCGACTGTCAACAAATACGTTCCGGCTCTTGAAGCTTTTAGCTACCGACTGTCGAGTGCAATTAGGCTTAACTGGAAAAAGTGCGCCGGCCCTTAGCAGGCTCACGCGATGAGCAACGTCGACCAGATCGAACTGCACGTTTTCCATGCGGCCGTCCTCAAAAGGTCAAACTTTTCTAATGAAGAGATCTTCCTTTAACACCAAAATCTGATAGAAAGCTACAATTTAGGTGTGAAGATCACATTGCAAACTTTATTGGTCTGTCTCGTTCCGTTCTTGAATCATCATGTTCAAAGGCAGATATGCAGGCAGGCAGGCAGACATAAGGAATTATGCCTGCTTAATCCTGAAAAGGGATTAAAGGTGCGAAAATCCTAAAAAGGGATCTAAACCGTGGAAATTCTCCAAAATCTCGAAGGGGATTCTTTTGAAGATTGCAAAACTTATCTTTCCATACTTCGATACGAGAAGCTAAAAATTTAACTCTTTTCTCATGGAAAAATAAGTAGATATATAATTATTCATTAATTGTTTAAATGATTTTTTTTTCCAAAATTATTCTACGACTTCTTAACCCTTTAGGAGACTGTATTTTTTCTAGTAATGGTATAATAAAATAACTTTGGTATTGAGATTAATTTAAGAAAATAAATTCATTTAGCTTATGACATTATTTTCTGTTAATTAATTGAATTAATTAATAATTAATTACCAAGTCAAGACATTTCGTTATTTTGGAACATCCCGGGTTTTGTTTTATCGAAAAATTTGGCGAGAACTTACGCCAACCTTAAAAAATGCATTTAAAAATTGATGAATTTGGCGAGAAGAATATTCCCACGGCCTTACAAAGGGTCGCAATCTGTAGGTTGTTTTTCCCTTTTTTTAAACTATCGAAATCAAGGAACGTCAAAATGATGCGCAGGATGGAAGGGTGTCCGAGAGGAGTTTCTCGAGTTCAAAAACAAAATCTGTACAAAAATCAAACCAAGAAGATTTTTGAAAAATGCCACATAGTGTTAAGATATCGTAATCGATCAGTGCAGAGATGATTTTTTATCAGTGACATCTCCATGCACGACAAAACCTTTTTCATAATCAATCATGTGCTCCAAATACATTCTCCAGTGGACTTTTTTCAAAAATATCGTCGTCACAAATGCTAAAGGCATTTGAAATCATTTTTGTGTGAATTGTCGGATTCTTCAAATCGCGTGAAATTTCTTCATACTGATGTTATTATTCGAATATCTGACAGTTGCGATGCTCACAGAAATGTATCAAGATAAAAAGTTGTATTTTAAAATAAAAGGTTGCGAATTTTTCCCCGTGACTTTTCTCATATATTTTAATATATATCGTCGTGCGGCAATCAACACAGGGTTCTTGTGCTTTGTTAAGATTTATTCTCTGTATTAATCACGAGAAATAAGTACTTTTTATATAGATGATATATAGAATGAATCTCATTGTTCATCTCTCAAGGTGATTAGAAATTTCACATTCCAGAGTTCAAATTCTTCAACGGTCATCTCCGCAACGTCCGACCTCAGTGACGCTAAGTTTTTGTTCTACCCGGGGAAGATTGATAGCAGAGGTGATAACAGCTATTCTGTAATAGAAAGAGGAAAATGAATAACCGTTCCTATCACTTTTCAACTCATTCACAGAATTTAAACTTCAACTTTCTGAGCGGACGGCTTGCTGACCGCAGTTTCTTACACTTCCCGTGGGCTACCTGTTCGACTTAAGAGGGATGGGTTTGTTGCCTTGAGGCGGGACCACCTCTTTCGCTGATCGTGCCCAATCAGAGAAATCTGAACTGCCCTTGAGTAAACCGATTTTGGTTCTAGTATGGTGCCTCTAGTGAGGCGTTACGTATAATTTGGTAAACTGTTGTGACTAGAGATGCATAAATCACGATTTTTTGAACAACTCATTTTTTTTTTTGATATTGCTATTTTTAAATATATGCTTTTAATTCTCAAAAAGTCTTGTGCCGTGCACGTAAAGTATTTGAAAAAGAAAATTAAAATAAAAAAATTGTCATTTCTTTTTAATACATTTTCTACAAAATTTTGGTTTATAGTTCTATATCCTGCCAACAGATGACGATCGAAAAACTACGTCTGGTTGCTTATAGAAAGAAACCACAAATACAGGAATCAATCATGGATTTAATCGAGATCGCTGTTCGGAAGCTTTTCCTGCGATATGTGCGGAGCTTCTCCTGTGATAAAGAGGAAAACGAATAACCGCACCCTTCATTTTTCAAGTCATTCACAGAATTTCCCCTTTCATCTTCCGAGCGGACAGCTTGCTGACCACATTTTCTTACCTCCTGCGGGTCACTTGTGTGCGACTTAAGAGCAATGGGTTTATTGCCTTGAAGTGGGATCAACTCTTTCTCTGGTCGTGCCTGGAAGAGCATCTGTTATCGCCTCAAGGGAGGGGTTTTGTTGCCAATAGTCACTGGGTAGTATTGCTGGTTCTATGTCCGATGCGCACAGGCGCATTTCCGCACATCATTAACTAGTGGACTTTCCGCACCATTGTAGGTTTACTGCATTTAATTACCTTTGGCAGGAAAACTTGGCAAACCTCTAGAGGGGCAATAGATAATGCATACTTGTCTCTCTTATAAGAGAGTGATTGATGAAATCAGGGGTTCTTTTCTATGGGATAGTCACCACTTTCCCAAGGGAAAATTGATAATTACTTTCACCCCTAACGAGAAATCCGAGGAACATTTTAAAAAGTTTTATTCCTTGATTTGAGTGTGTTCGGTGTATCAACTTTTTCCCCTTCTCCTTTGCTTTTATATAAATTTTTAAATATTAGCAATTGTATTAAAATTATTGCTTTGATGACGAAAATAGAACCTATTCACAGTACATATACAAGTCGAATGATTTTCATTTCAACAAATGAATATTTGGGTGAAATGTTTTGATATTATACCATTAAAGTTGTAATTTACACTAAATATCAATGAAAAATTCATTCGATTTTTTTTATTAATTAAAATGCAGCAAAAGAAAAGTGAAAACAGCCTTTAAAATAGAGGTGCTAAAAAACTGTAGATATTTTAAGAGGGAAATAATAAATATTTATAAACATATCAAAAATGTTAATCGCATTTCTTTAGGTATATCATTTTGGGAGGCTTAAAATAGTCTTTATATTAAATTAAATCAGATTGATACTACAAAATCAATTGGATTTTTAAAAAAAATGTAAAGAAATGAAAGAGAAGAGAAAATTGGATTTTTCCAAATATTATTTTCAGATATTAGAAAATTACACTTTTTCTACAGAAAACTTTGAGCCAGAATCTCAAAGATTCAAGGAGATTATACATTTTGAAAAATAAATAAGTAGTACAAGTTTTGTTCAAAATATAGGGTGGTGATAAATTATTAAACCCATTTAAAAATTAATAAAAAAATTAATAATGTTACAACTGTGTTTTTTTAAATGAGAGAGCAAATAAAAAGTTTTTCAGATAAGCGGCGTACTATTAGAAGCGTTCTAAATTTGCTACAGCGACAGATTTAAATACGCAATCGTTACCAATCAGCAGAAGTCAATGCGTGCTTTCTGGTTTTCTTTTTTAGTTTGTCTTGAATATCTCGAAAACTATTCAGTTTTCGAATTACAATTGATTTATCAAATTAAAAAATGTAAAATTTCCTACAAATGCATGCTTTTATTTTTCTTCTAGCTTTAATAGTTTCGCAGATAATGGCTCTCAAAAATGGGAGATATCCAATAATTTACGACCACCTAGACCACCGTAACGGCACGTTACCTAAAACTTTTTAAAATGCGCTCCCAGTTAAAAAAAAACCGTAGTAGTAACATTATCAGTTTTTTCTATTAATTTTTGAAATGGGTCAAATAATTTATGACCACTCTGTACAAGATATGTGAGCCAAAGGTGGCCATAGTTAAGCTTTGGTGATTTTTCAAAATTGCCTGGTTAGGTGTGGGTGGCTGAATTTTCCTTTTGTAAAATTTTACTCTTATATCTAACACATATCAAGCATACTTTTCTTTGTAAAATAAAATTTGATTATTTTTAAAATATAACTTCAAAATTGTAGCTGGTGGACCACCTTTGGCGCGTAGTATTTCAAAGGTGGCCTATATATTGAAATCACTTCTAAAAGTAATAATAATAATAATAATACTCGGAAAACTATTTTTACTTCTAGAAGAGTATTACAATGTTTAATACTTTATATTTATACGTACAATAACTAGGCCAAGAATTAACAAAAGTTTCTTTTAGATTTCTTGAGATTTTTCTGATATGGATTTTCTGATATATTTTATTGCATCTTTTTGATTCGATTTGTTCCATATCCATTTTACGAGGACAATCAGTTATTATAATTGCTTTCTGGTATATTCCTTAAGTTCGTGAAAATAATCCCCTTGATTTGATTAGTCCAATAAAATCAAATCGAATAAAATCAAATCCAATAAAATCAAGTCCAATAAATGTCCAATCTGAGCAAATTCGGAAAAAAAAAATCACCTAACTTTATCTCTAAGCTACTTTAAAGAAACATAAGTTATATCCAACCAAGTTTCCTGTCTAAGAAGTAGCATATTTTGCTACTTACTTTAAATCAAGGGGCTTATCCTAGATTACATGTACATAAATTTAAAAAGTAGATAGTTATTTGCTAATGCTGTATCCGCACTGTATTTGAGAATTATTACGTATAAATGTTGTAATTACACATACGTTTTATTATGCACGTAGGATGATGTATCTAAATATGACAGCAACTGAATTAGAACCGAATAAAATGTGTGCTGATATGATTGAACAAATCTTCCTTTTGAATAAAATGAGATGACGAATTTTAAATTTGAAGGAATTTAAGTGATCTTCAACGTTTTCATCTTGGAAAAAGAACTGCGGGTTTTTTTAGAATTAACCAGAATTTGATATTAAAATAATTTACTTGAATCCTGTTTTACTTATTTTGATCGGATTGCTTACTATTTTGCAGAAAAATTAAGTTTCATGCAATTTGTTTCCCAATTTTTGGTGTAATGAATCATTTAATATGTGTCAAGTATTGGCTTGTGGGTTAAATAATCGGCCCCAAAAGAAATTTTTCATTTAAAAATTTCCTTCCTCATTTCCTAATTTCAAAACAATACAAAAATATCGCTATTGAATACTTATTAAGAATGAATAGAGGAATATTGTGTCTGAAGACAAATTTTATACACATAGCATCACGCTGCATGGAAAACGATAAGTTGTTTAGTATATCTTTTTAAGTCACAATCAGCTATAGTTTTGGGAAATCACGAACGAAAAAATGCTTCTAATTGAAACTTAGAGGGTTCTCTAGTATATTATTTCTGATTTTGCAAACATATCCTTAATTATTTCTTAAAATTAAAGGCAATATATTTTCAAAATCAGGCCCCGAGTGAAGTTGACTTTTATTTTGTAATAATTGTATTAATTTTTTGTTTTTGTTCATTAACTGTAAATGATTCATAGTTTTAATTAATTTCTTATTGATTTTTAAATAATTAATTCTAGCTGTAAAATTCATGATTTTCTTATAATAAAAGGTATTTTGGAATTTGGATGCTGATAGATGGCAATTTCATTAATTGATGAAGTACTTATCTTGAGAATAAGTGAAACAGCGAAATAGTACTGATAAATGTTTGAGCTTGATTTTAAAATGTGTCATGTGCATTCTCTTTCCTTCTTTATATAAGCGAAGGAATAAATAAAGATAAAATTTGTAATAGACTGAAAATTGTAACTCGGTTTATTAGATTGCATCATTTTTTCGTACATCAAAATTATCATTTTTATAACTTTTGCAGAGTAAAGTTATAAACGAGTTCCTTTTCCAATCAATTTTGTTGAGAAGCAATTTCTTTTTCATCTTATTCATGTATTTTCAATTTATTTAACATTATGATTAACTTATATCGATTATTTATATTTTAATTTAAATTATATCGGTTTAGTCACTTGTTTGAGAATAACAGTTATTAAGGTCCTTGACATTTTCCCACGGAAACATCGTTGAAGCAGAGGGTACTGACATTGATTGATTGTTATATGCCAAAAGTTATTCAATGCGCTAAAGCTACGCCAAATCATACAGACATCGATAAAGTTTACAATACTGCAACCTTTCCAACGCTTGTGCGCAAAGGACACTACTTAATGACTTAGCGCTAATGAGGCTGTGCGCAAGTTCCACAATACCGTATTGCTTGGGAGGTCTTTTCTTTGAAAGTGATTTACCAAGGGCTTTATGTTGAAATTGCCACCAAACATGTTCCCCTAAGATTCAATGGATTAAAGCTCCTCGAGCCAGAGCCGTACCGAGGTGATCCTGCACCCTTGGCGAAACTGGCAAAGCTGCTCCCCCCTCCTTACGTGACACATTTTCATTAATTTTTCATCCCTTCTATAAAACCCCTACCTGGAAAAAAACTACATTTCTGCAAATGTTTTTATACACAAATTTAGCATATTTTATGATTTATTAAATAGGTTTAATAAAAATTACGCATTCTTAAAAAATATTTTAATGAACTATATTCATGGAAAATACTATACACAACAAAATAAATGTATCATCAAATAAATTACAAATTGCACATATATTTTCTAAAAGAGAGAAAATAAAACAAAATCTATATCTTAATGCTTCTTGCAGCTATTGAACATTGGCTTTTGTGTGATGCATAATAAAGAAGAGAATTTATTTGCTTCGCACTATTTATAGTGTATAGTACATAAATTACTAATTAGAAATAAAAGAAATTAGAGCTGAAATTAAGAGTTGAGTATATATAAACTGAATTGAAATTTTATTAATATAAAATGACTTTTTATAAATCAGAGGTTCCCAATCTGTGATACGCGGGGGACAAGTTAGAGGTACTCAAAAGTGATTTTGGTAATGGTGGAAAACACAAAATATAAGAATATTCTAGAATTTCTTTTCATCAGGTTCGTTTGAAAAATGAAAATCTTAAGAGTTAGAGAGCCTACTTACGGAATTAGAAAAAGGAGAAAGTAGATTAATATCTAGTAATTAAGTGATTGTTAGTTTTTGTTATATATATTAATATGAAATTATTACAATGCTATTTTTATTTGTTTTGACATTGGACAATTACTGTTTGGAAAAATGGAATAAAATGTCAATAACAAAAATCATAAATTTTATTAAGTTCATAAGAATCGTTTGATTCTTAAGCTAACCTAAGTCCTTGGCGTTATTAATAAAAACCTCTTTTCGCGAAGAGGTGGTTGGGTACGGGGATTGACAGTAAGATAATAAAAGTTATTTACATTTTTTTCTTAGTCAAGATGTCAAAAAAACCCTGAATTGCAATAATTGCGAAATTAACATGATACTAAGAGTCTGTAATTCGATAGCAAAAAATAAAACAAAATGCATATGTCAATTATCTCATTATAATTGAAGAGAGAAAATATTATCATTAGTGGCGAAAAACAAAATATTTCACTGTATAAAACTTACCAAATGAAATAAAAATCACTTTATTCAATGAGCTTGGGTTGAAGAATATATTTCAAAAAGTATATAAGGAAAAACTGCGGGTAAGTGAAAATCTACTTCGGAGCTAGAGTAGTTAAATGTATCAAAGAGACTACATTTTGTTCACCTTAATGTTTACAATGGTTAAGGATCATGTGATTTAATATCACAAAAAGCCATCAACCCGCCCTGCCTTGGCACCCGGGTTTACATTGAATGACCGGCCGCCACGACTTCATCGGGCACTGTGGTCCCCACATAATAGCCCTCATTACAAGCGGCTCATGCGACCACTTCACATTTTACTGGGGTACGACCCGTCGTCGGAGATGGACCCTAAGAGCCACACCAACGGAGCGAGAACATGCTTACTTATCCGTCAGCTTCTCATCCGTAATATATAAAATAAGGAAATTAGTGATAATGTGATTAAATAAGGAAATTAGTGTGTCATTTTAAAATTGAAAAGTATTGTTGCAAATCATACAATTTCTAAATTTCTTTAAATTAAAGGGAAAAAATTTAGTTATTAAATTGGTATAATTAAAAATATATTTTTTTGAATTTTAAAATGACGTAAAAATTCATTTTTTGAGATGATATTTTGGAAAAATGCGGCGAAAAAACTGTAAAATCTTGTCTACTTTTTTATTAAATGAAATTTTAATTATCTTTTGAGCTTTGAAAAGTTGATAGTGATTCTACTCTTGTTTTGAAGAACATATGGGCCAAATTTCCTCAATATCAAGCTTAAAATGGCGATTTTTTAAAAAAAGACAAATAATGTTGATCTTTGTATACATTATTGTAAAGTAAAATTGTATGGTTAAATCAGTTACAATTATCATGAGAAGTAAAATCAAGGGGATCACGAATTTGGTGTAGAATAGTTGGATTAGATTTTTTACGCAATAAACTCTAACAGCGAAATACTATAATGTTAATTTTATATTTTGCTTGTAATCATGCTTTTGTATGTATTTTTTTACTACTAATAAAAGCGCATGCATGCATAAGTGACTGTCTGTTGGCGTTTTACAAAACAAACCGTTGAGCCTAGAGTTGCCAAATTTTGTACAAGCGTACTATGAAGGGTGGCAAAGTACACCACAGTCAGTTTTTTAAAACTTTAATTAATTAAAACTTAAGAAAGAATTGGGGTAGGAGGGTCCAGCGATAATGGCCGGAAATATTGTCATTTAAAAATAATTTCTACACCGTCTTACATTTCAAAAAAAAAATTATCTTTCAAATGATAATAGTCTATTTGTCGTGTAATTTTTTCTAAAACTTGACAATTTTTAAAAGAAATATTTTATCTATTATTTACAACAATGCTAGATTGAAAGTCAAACCAACTTCACTGATTCATCAAATCAATAATTTAATATTTCTCTTAATGTTTAATTTAATGTTGATCTCAAGTTAAGAAACATGATATAAAAATTTATTTTGATTATTACAATATAAAGCCTTCTTTTGTTGTAATGAAATGCTGCCATTTTAGTTGCTTTTCCAGTTTTTTTAGTCTAATTTTTTTGTTAATTCTTTCCTACTTGAAATAAATTTATTTTTTAAATAGATTTACTATATTATTGCGATAGATTTACTTTTCACCTATGATCTAAAATTCATTTTTTCACTTAGGGCAGATAATCTTCAATGGAAACCATACCATCTATTTATTTGCAATAATTAGGTAAAACATTCAAGTTATAGTCAGATAAATAAAGTGTAATAAATATAATTTAAATCTGAATTATGTGTGATCGAAATAAAAATTAATTTTCATTGAATTTAATGATATTAAAGAGCCATTCTGCCTAAGATTATTTAACAATTGAATGTAAAAATAAGTCATTAATTTTATTAGATGCAAAACATATTGCCTTAATTTAGTTCAAATTAGCTTTCGAAAAATTAAATAAGTTGATGTTTTTAAAATTCGTTGGCATAAATAATATATTAAAATTGGTTGGCATAAATAATATAATTAATAAAAGGGGCGAATCAGCTGGCAGTAGAAGGCGGCTAGTATTTAATACAACAAAACCAATTTAAAAATACAGAAATAATTCGAGCTCACCTCTTTAAAACTAATTTATCTCCTTAGAAAAGAATGAAAATGTCCAAGTATTTCTTTATGCGCCCACTCTCTGATGAAACAAAAACAGAAATGCAACATTTCCTTCGTATTATTTGCCACTAAAGAAACACCAAAGGACCACTCTTCCAATAAGGACGAGGCCCCTTTATCCTTCCTACAGTATAGTAAACAAAATAAAATGAGACCTCCTCACCCTGAAACACAAAACTCTAAAAAAAAGAGCGATTCCCCTTTTCCTTTGCGCTTTTAATAATCAAATTACGCGAATTTTTTGCAGTGATTCTTAAAGCAGGCGAGTTTTCTTGTCCATCTATTTTACGACTGTAAAATGAGATGCAAAAAAGAAGAAAAAGCATGTTATTTTGCCATCTCTAGGCAAGAACTACACAAATGGTCAAAGAAAGACCCTTTTCGGCTTGCTCGAGGGACCCTTTTTTCCTGCGGCAGCAAGAAACTTAAAGTTCCAAGAAAAGGCGCAGCTGGCAACTTGACCACTGTACGAAACAACTAGCGACTCCAATAATGTTTAGTGAGTCATTGAAGACTTATTCTGAAAGTCTTTTTTTATTTTCACAGCAGATCAAAATTTTAAAATGGCCGTTTTTGCGCCCCCTTTCTGCCTGCGCCATTGGCGGGGGCCAATCTCGCCACCCCCTCGGTACGGCCCTGCCTCGAGCTTCAATAGGAATGAACAACTCGAATCGATATTTGCGTTTTATAGTGATTCAAGAGTTGTAATCGAAAAGATCTCCGCTAAGTTCGTATGGATGAGATTAGATGTTCCCGACGGAAGATTCAAAGTAGAGTCGAATTTCAGTTAAGTATTTGGAGAGAATGTAATAATTCTCTCCCACTTAACAAGATATGTGTTAATAGATAAAAGTGGTTATCTGAAAGAAAATCGAAGTCTGAAATGAATTCACCGAATTTTATTTTTCAAGATTCTTTACAATGTGTCAACTAAGATAAATAAGAAAACAATACTGGTTCAAAAAATTTAATCTAAGGTTAATTGCATGAATAAAATTAAATTTCTTTTTCCTAATTACTGATTAATTTCTTTTTTATTTTCCAGTTTCCAGTTTTCATGATAAAATTGTTCGAAACAAAACATAGTTACGAAATTTCTAAAGTTCTGTTATATAAGTCTGCGAAACTCGAGAAATTCTGGGTTAGATTATCTTTCTGTTTTAGGTCTAGAAAAAAGTTATTTTTCTACCTTACTGTAGACTTATTTCGGATATAAAGCCCCTTCTCATATGCCGTTATAAAAATTGGTTTTTATCCGTTTCCCAAAAGAGAAACTATGAACATTCTATATTAGCATATTTAGCGAGGGCGCCGCAAGCAAATTCACTATAAGACTTGAGCCAAATCCCCGACTGTGAAATGCAGAGTAGTCGTCTTTTCAAAAACTATTTCCTTCTATACTTTCGCACTATTTCTTGGTTGTTTTCGCTGGGAAATAAAATATCTTTAAAGGTAAATTACTCTCACTGATACTACTCTAACTAAAGCTACTTTTATTTACTAAATAAAACTACTTTAAAAGTATTGAAAATTGTTGTTCCCCATAGGAATTTTTACTACAGTAAACTCTCGTTACAACGATATTCGATGCAACGATAACAATAAAATTTTGTGGTCCCGGAGAATTTTCATAGAACATAATGTTAATCTCCCCTCAACATAACGATATTCTGTACAGCAATAAACCTCTATACAACAATGTTTTAAAAAATTTCAACATCAATTTTTTCTTCTGTAACAATATTTCTATTTCCAAATATGATGATGATACAAATCCATCGCAATCTTTATTGACATCCCAGGAAGCTCTATAGTCAGTTCAGTCCCTACGAGCATTTTTTTCAAGTCTTTCATCCACAAATGATGATCATTTTCGTGCATTAGACCATGCAAACCTTGTTAGTTGACTTAACAGTTAAAAAAATGAATAAGCAAATGAAAATATTAGATTTTTTCGATAAATGAGTTTCTCAGGTATGTAAACTATTTTATTGTAAAGCTGAATTTTCAAAGTTTTGTATTCTTTAACAATTATTAACACTCTGGTGATGCTTTTTTTTGCAAAATGTATATTGTTGTATTGTGTCCATATTAAAACAACCAAAATTTAAGTTTTCTTTCCTATCGTAATTATATCTGCCCCTCGATATAACAATACATCCCTCTAAAGCAATATCTTTATTAGGTCCCCAAAGTATTGTTGTAACGAGGTATTACTGTATTACTTTTCAATTTTGTTACTGTTTCTTTCGTTGTTGTTGCAAACAAAACTTTAAAGATAACATGAGATATCTCGATTCCACAGTGCTTTTGAATCGAGTTTTGGGTTTATTTTGACATAAGAATTGCACTTATAATGTGTAGAAAATTTTTTATGTCTATATGCTATATAACAAGACGTTCACGATTTTCATCATAAAGATATTCAAAATGATTTTTTCAACGAATAGTTGTTCACTATTTTTAATTTATTTCGTCAATTTGATGTTTTATGGGGATAGCTTTGCAAACTTTTTTCCGACACCCATTTGAAATATCCATTTCCATTTTTTTACGCTTTTAAAACTGGGAAAAATTGTCACTTCAACAATTTGTTTAACGATTTTCTCTGGATGCCATATTATTTTTAATAAATTCTTAAATTAAATCCATTAATTTAGCAATTCTTGGAAATATAGGCATAATAGAGATCTCTCAAATAAATGTATTTGATTTTTCACTGGATCGCATGGCAACGCGCGAGTTAATTGACAATAAGTAAAAACGTTCATAATATTTTCATTTCATGTGAATCGAAACTTTTATTAGGTAAATAAATATAATATTTAAAAAAATATGCAACATTTACTTTCAATGTTAAGGCATGCATTTTAAAAAAATACTTGTTAATATGGTTTTTTTTGTGTGGTACAATGGTTAAGACGCTTCTGTGCAATGTGTCTTATCCGTTATCCTTTTTTAAAAAATCATTTTCAAAGAACATTTACAAAAACCAATAGCATTTTCTTGAATAAATTCTCCACGGTATATTCATTTATACATTAGGGAGGATATTTAAAAAGTAATTATAATTAATTTCCAAACAATTTTGAAATTCAAAAATGAAATCATCTTGAGAGATAATTAGATATTTTCTTTTATTTTGCAATTTTAGGCTTGTAGCATCAGTGTGCAACTTTTGCATTCCAATTACATTTGGAGAAATGTATAATTGATTCTAAAAAATGTTTATTCGACTTTGTAAAAATTGATCGAAAATTAACGAAAAAAGATTTTATTTAGATTAAGTTTCTGAGAACTTAACATCAGAATAACGAATGAAAATGAAGTATGTCTTTAAAATATCATCGTATATTCTTTGAGGTAAAGCAACAATTTGTATCAACTCATATTTCAAATGCTGAAATGGCAGCAAATCTATTTTTAATTATGGTAAAGATATTGATGTTCAAATTACACTTTCACAGACATTTTTAGGTTTTTCAAGATATAAACTGGTATTGCAGTTCTGTAGGGTCGGATTATTAAAGAGGCAAAATAAGCAACTGCCTATGGGCCCCGCAACTTTAGAGGGCCCCGTGGCCTCAAGATTGTTTTTCCGCGGTACCTTTTCAGGGATAATTCAAGGTTACAAGGTTTGTTAAGAATGACAAATATTTAGGAAGGAAAGGAAACGAGACTGCGCTTTTACGAAATTATCCGTTGATAATTCAAGGTTACAAGGTTTGTTAAGAATGACAAACATTTAGGAAGGAAAGGAAACGAGACTGCTCTTTTACAAAATTATCCGTTGATTCTACTAACTATAAATTCTGTAAAAATAGACGTCGTTCTTCCCTCCAAACAAAAACATTTAAGATCTGTTCTTCATCGCAATCTTTAAAGGTTTGTCCTGTGTTGTCATTTGTTTTGAAGACAATATTGTTTGCAGGAACACCAGACTTCAAAATTCGTCTGTTTTGGAGGTACCTTCTTTGTCCTCAAACATACAATATCTTACAAAGCTATATTTTCGAACTGAAACCCAGTAATGTATAATATTGCACACCTACATCATGCACAAATCTTACACCTGGTATTTATAAAACATATACACTATCTTAGTAATAAAGTTACTTAAAAAACGTAATGGTACAAAGTTGTAGAAAATTCTACACTCGAGAATGGAGACAGTCTTCAACTATTTAGAACATGATACGTTGGGTTAGAAGCTTTCAAAATACATACTTTCAAGAAAAGAGAAAAACAAGATAAGATGGAAGTAAACAGGAAAAAGAAATTTATACAAATCTTTGCTTTCATCAGTATTAACAAAATTGCAATTAAATGTCTGCTTTTGTCAGCATTAAAAAATTACAATTAAATGCCTCACCTTTACGAACACGATTCAAACGCTTTAATTGTGCCAAACTCGCCACTGGCTCTCCAAAATATTGAAGCCATTGAAACGACCACTATCTTGAAATGGAATCAAGAAATAAAAGTCCTTACATATACGTCGTTTTCTATGGCCTTAAGGAACATTTATACAAAATTCGATCAGCGCATTTGTTCACGACTGCGTAGCAAACAAATTTGCAGATAGACGAAGTGCTGAATAGTCGAATTGAAACAGAGACATTGCTTCGCTCAGTTAATTATTTGCTAACCGCCTTTGGTCAACAACTTCCCTGCTAGGCCCAGCGGTGTGTTCTATTGATTGCCTACAGACAGACACACTCTGCACATTATCTTTTACTATTATTAGATTTTAAAAAGATCCAAAGATTTTTAGTTGACAGACGTGGAAATAGAATTTGCCTTAAACGCAACACACAAAAATGTATGACAAATGATAAGTCAGTGATAATCCATGAAAGAATGCCCATCCAGACAAAATGTTTTTTTTATCTTCAAAAGTTTCATCCTTGATTGCAATCTTGAGGGCATGCATAAATGGCAAAAGTACAAATACAAATTTTATGGGAACAATATATGAAAGCCTGGTTGAACCAGTACAGACATAAAAAGATTTATCTTCCATAAATAAAGAAAATGGATTTTATGCTAGACATTTATTTATAGTTTCATGTTCAGAATGTTTATTTCCAAGATTTCCAGCAAATAATAACCGTCTCGACATTGTAAGCTTTTCCTCCTAATTCAAAAGAAAAGAACGTCAAAATAGTTATTGTGCATCTTCTATAAATATTGATCGTAAAGCGCTTCATTGCTTGTCATATTTCGGAACAGAATTTCGATATCAGTGCTACGAACTGTATACCTATATTGTTTCTTAGATTATATTGTTCGCTAACATTTGGCAATGAACATTCAGTAAGAAAATACCTTTTATTTTCAGTGCTATCCTAGTTTTCTAAGAAACATAGATGTTTTGATACTCTATTTGTATATTGCATTTCAACTGTTTTGATACAATAACTTTTTCTTTGGACTTACAATGATTTTGTCTGAGTCTCAGTCTCGATCTTATTTATATCTTAAGAAAAATTTCTACCAATAGTTTCAGAAATATTTTAAAATAAATGACTTGGATGAATCTAGTATTGAACGATGCATTATCATGTATTATTCGAAGAATGAAGATGTAAATTTCTGTCTCCAGTCGTAGTTCAGAAGAAAAAGATAGAATTAAAGAATACTTTCGTCATTGGAAATTTACGTTTCAATGTTTGCTAGCCATAATTACGATGGTCAATAATTTTTCAATATTTTCTAGGTTTTCTATGTTTTTTTATGTATATGTGATCTGTGTTTTTAGTTCAGCTAATTCAGTCAGATATACCTTTTCAATTTATTTCGCAGATATTTTTTGCAAACATTTTTTAAACATATTTTTCACTACGAATGGGGTATCTAGCCCGCTATATATACTAGCCCGACATATTCGGCTACCGACGGGAGCAAAGAGAGTTTCATATTTTCAGTTTCATATCGACAATTTTAGACTAATTTCGTATCTGATGGTAAATTCCTAAGTGATAAAAATCATTTGAATAATTTTAGGCGTTTTTACTTTCTCGTGTACGAAGTATACAAAGAGAAAGTATTGTAATCGTCAAAAAATTCGAACTCGAGATTTTGACGAATCTCCACGTTTTAGACCTCCCTGAGTCAGAAAACATAATTTGGGAATTATGTCTGTCTCTAAACACGATAACTCAAAAACTATTAACGCTACAGGAATGAAATTTGGTATGTTGACTTTAGATATAATTTGTAGATTTCTGTCAACTTTTGGACAAAATCCGCCAACGGGAAGTCTGTCTCTCTGTATGTCCGCGGTCATGTGAACACTATAACTCAAAAACTTGAAAAGCTAGATGGATAAAATTTGGTACACAGTTTTATCGTCATGTTTGTAGGTCCGTATAAAAGTTTGGGCTAAATCCGTCAAAGGGTTGACTGTCTGTATAATCGCATATTTGTATCTCATAAGCCCTTTGGCTTAGATAAATAAAACTTGATATCACGAATGCTAACATTAATTATAGATCTGTGCCCAATTTTCATCTCAATCGGTTAAAAAACAGGTGTTCAAATTGCATATTTAGTTCAAAATGCGCATTACGACTGTGTGTTGGCGAGCGTTTCGCCTATTTTACTCAAGTTAGTATGGTTGGCGTTTGACCTTGGCGGTCTACTAAGGAAATTGTATCGAGCCGCAGAACGAAACTTCATTCTGACATTCTCCAGATGGATGCCTGTGATTAACCAGACGTATGGTGAAATCTTGTGTGATATCTATAGTAAGATTTCGTACTCAAAAACGTGAAATAAAGTTGTGGTACCTCAGCGCGCGTAACAATTGCGAACAAACGCAATTTTTTTTGCACAATATTAAGTTTTTGGGAATTCAAAAATTTTATATATTTCATTGTAAATCACCATTCATAATTTTTTTCTCAAAATAACCAGGCCTTTGGTAAATACCCCAAATATATTTACCTACCAACTTACCCACCCCACATTACTGGTCGTATGCCAGAAAGTTTCGGGGAGACTACTCCCGCTGGTTTTTATTGTTTACAGAAGTATGGCCTCTTTCTTTCTTTATTTTATTTTCTGTGTATGTATACGTGATAAATTAATTTCAATCTGCTTTGTTTTTCTTACCTTGTTTTAACCAAAAACACTCAGCTGGTTTAGACATTATCACCACCCTCTCTAAATGCATTGAATTAGCAAATTACACTTCATTTAAGCCCGAGATGTCCCATTTTTTATTTCAGCCAAACATCTAAAGCCGAGCATTCATGAGTAGTCCAGTACATTCCATTGGCCCAAAGATGGTTTGTTTTACACCGATTCAAGTCGATCGGTTTAAGTGCATTATTAACGGTGGTTCCAAAATGCACTATCGGAGGCTTCAGTTCCCCCTTCTCCCCCACACATGGGGGAATTTCGCTTTTTGGAGAGAGCACCCTCCCCTCTCCGCCCTGATTTCTCCAGTCTAACCGCAACTCCCACTAGGGTTGGGTGATACTGTATCAACTTGATATTTTGTATCAGGTACGCGAAAATGATACAGACCAAAAGTACCAGGTACTCGGTATCACTTCTCGTACTCGATTGATAACGACCTTGTTCGTTTTCTGTCCAGTGATACTGTATGAACTTGATAAAAAAATATCAGCTTGAATCTGTTCCTCGTTGTGAATGCTTCGCGTTTTCGGTAGAGCTGATGATGATGCGTGCAGATGGTTTTGAAGTGCTAGGCGGGTGGGTGGGGGAGAGGAAAGGAAAATATTTGTTGTTATAGGCTGAGTGGATTGAAAGGCGAGGATTTCTAAGCAGTGTCTCCCAGATCTATTATTTCTGCCTTGGCGACGACGCTATTAGGCTTGCTTTAGATTTTTGCCTTTCCTTGCAATGTTTTTAAAGTATACCAGATTGATGGGACTTTCTACGAATAAACAAATATATTTTGCTTTCAACATTTTTTTTATTTGAAGCAAATAAGTAACTCAAACAGAATTGTTGTTAGCAAAATGAATTGAACATAAAAATTAAACTTTAAACATGAATATTTTCAGAATATAACGATTTAAAAAAATCTACTTAAAGAAAAATTTTTTATATTCTTTAAATTTAAATATACGATGAAATACTTAAAAACAAAAGTGATGAAAGTTACACTCTTGTTATCATAATTTTATGCTTTATGAAAGTCCTTTTTTTTTAATAACGTTTTAAAAAATAAAGCACAAAATTAACCACCAAAGCTATAGATAACAAGCAATTTGAGTACATATAGAAATGCTAGTCTTTAAAGCTAATATCTATTAGTATATAGAGTTTTAATTCGCCCAATTTGAAATAAAAAACACGAAATTTCTTTTATATTAAGAAAGTAGGTTTATTAACAAAACAATAACTTTGAGAACATATGGGTACAACTACGAAAAAGTAGAGAGAGAAAAAAATAAAAAATAAATATTTATTGTTTAAAAAAACTATATATTTATATATATATAACAGTCTTTCCATTTAATTTCAACATTGATTGATTTTCATGACATTGATATATATATATATATATATATATATATATATGTATTACTTTATCAGAGGATCGTCGTCATTGCAATTTGCAACAGATGGAAACTCATTAGCCATAGGGCGTATGGCATATGAACAGATGTCCAGGTGGGCATTGTAAAACAGTTAGATGCTTTCTTTGCAAATATTATTTTTTTAAGTTGGTTTCTGATAGTTTGTGCAAAGGCCGCGATGGCCTAGTTGGTAAGGTCTCGACTTAAGGGCCGGAGGGTTCCAGGTTCGAAACCCGATTCCACTGAAGATCCGTCGTGTATTGGGCCTTTTGCACGTAAAATCACACTAGGGGCCAAACGTCATCCCGTTGGTGTGGTACGGAAGTCTGAAGAAGGGATGCCAGCTCATGTGTCGTCCTCGTCATCTGACTGAGGTTCAAAATTACGATGTCCGTACCAATATAGACCTCGTGTTGCTTCAAAACGGAACGTTAATATAACTAAACTATTATGACTTGCAAATAAAATTATCAAGGCAAATACTACACACTGTAAGACGAACGTTTAAAGTGAAAAAGTTTCCCAGAACGAATTTCTTTCTTGTTTCTACTTTTTAACCCCTCCCAAAAAATACACTAAAACACAAAAACCAGAGCAACCCCTTCTAAATATTGTATTTAGGAGGGGTTGATTAAGGATGGGAAAAACCTACCGGTTAAAACCGAAAATCGCTTTATTTTTTCTTCGATTAGCCAGTTTTTCGGTAATTTTTGTCCTGCTTATAACCCGATTTTTTTAAACCCTCAAAACCCGGATTAAAAAAACGGCCAAATTAGTTTTGGTAATGGGGTAAATTAAAGAATTCAGGTCACTACTAATCAGTGGGCGGTGGTTTTTAGAAAAAAATCTGAATTAGTATTTTTACAATTAAAATAAATTTATTTAATGTAGTTAAATAATATATTAGCAACACTGCATTAAATAGTAAAGGTCATACGCAAGGTTTCATTTTTATGGTGATCGTTGAAATGTAATACTTTTAGTTCAATCGGTACAAATAATACACACCTCCTACACGCTGAAGTTTATTTGAGTTGATTGACCTATAGCGTCCCGAGTTCTGTAACCTGCCACAGGTTATTTGAGTATAAATGTCATTTTCATTAAATTGCTGAAGTCCCAGCCTATTCCACCATTAAAAATGCACAAAGAATTATTCCTGGTGCAGTCATTTAATAGGTGTCTGAAATATCGGATATTTAAATCCCTTCGATGAGACCACTAAGGAAATTTTGGGAGGCGTGTATATTACAGGAAGCTTCGTTATCCCCTTTAGTGGAAATCACCGAAAGAGCTTTAAAAAAATCTCAACCCTAAAAATTGGTCCAGGTTAATTAGGAATTGAAATAACCAAAAATGGGTGTTTTGAAATAACCGCCATCTCTAACACTAATCGTTGCTAACATCTGAAATAAAGAAATTACATTGATCGAATAAAATAAAAGGACGCGGTTCGGAGCGAGCTTTTGAGCGAAACAGCTTTATTAATAAATCCTTTCCTCCGTCTTTCCCCCCATCCGTCTAATAGCTGTCAAAACAGAAGCCATCTGGGCATCATCAGAAATACTTCTTCCGAAGACGCGAAGTCATCGCAACTTGAAAGACTCGTATCTGTACCCGATTGCCGAAGTTCCGTTTCAAAGGGCAATGGATCGGTTACCGGCTGTATCAGATACAAAAGCATCGAGTAAATGTATCGGGTAGAAACGAGTATCAGTATCCACATGTATCTGATACGGCAAAAACGTGTATCAACCCAAGCCTAACTCCCACGCACATTCCCCCTCCCAACGCTCCCCCACACGGGTGTTTTATCTTCCGCCTAGAAGAATCATGTTTTATTTTTATGGCTAAACGGACTGAATGGAAAAAAAAATCTCTTTGGAATTCCCACTTTTCGCTCTTCTTACTCCAATTTTCATCGGGTTTTCGCAATGACGAAACGTTTTGGAACAATGCGTTAAAAAAATGGATTGGACTACTCGTGAATGTTTAGCTAAAACAAAACTGAAGCTGCTTCTTCGTCCAAATTTCTGTCCTTTTGAACGCTTACGCTGCCAGGTGTAAACGTAAATCTATGTGCTGCTTATGATATGATAGTTTTTCCGAAGATGTGGTTTCTCACGATTTGTCTTGATTTCATCATTTTATACATGCACATATTTATAACCTTTAACACCACCGCACGTCCCTGCACATGTAGGTCGTAAAGATTATTGAATAATGGGGATGGACAAACGTGGAGGAAAAAAGTTAGCCTCGCCCCTTTGAAACAGCATTAGAAAAAAAATCAATAAACATGTCAAAACAAAACAATACATGGACGCTTTGGGGCTTTGCACAAGTACAGGGCCTAAGAGCAAATCTTCGTTATGGAACGATCTCAAATATAAAACAGGTAACAAAATAATAATAAAAAAACAGTGGACAAAATTACACACACACACACGCACTACGCGCACACGCACAATGTATGATATCTTAACGTAAAAAATAATAAATCCCGTTCTGAGACTGATTTTCAAGAACTTCATCTATGGCTAGGAAAAAATTTCGAATATGTTAACGAAACAGCAGTAATAAATCTAAAAAGGATTTTCAAAATTTATTATAAGTGCTTAAAACCTCTTAGAATGTTCATTCCCAAAAGTGCAGAGTGAGCTTTTATTTAATTTAGAGATTTAATGGCCTGATTAAAAAGGGAAATAATTCCAACCTCTGTAAAGCTACTAAGCACTTCACCAGCATACACCGAAAGTGAAGTTCACAACGTTAGAAAGATTTCGGACTCTGATATTTCATTTGCTAACTCCACTATTCCGTTTTCTTTTTCTTTACTAAGCGAAGAGCAGAGCAAAATACATAGCCTTTCAATTTCTTTTTTTTTATATGTTTCCAAATTCATGACATTATATTTATAGCCTGGCATACTATATGTGGTTTAGTTTAGTTTAGTTAGATTAACGTACCGTTTTGAAGCAACGCGGGGGCTATTTTGGGATGGACCTCGTATTTTGAACCATTACATTCCATTACGACACTCTGCTGACTCCAGACGAAAATCTCCGGTTTGCAGTTTGGATGGGTGTGCTTAGTATTGATCGTAATTTTGAACCGCTGTTAGATAGCGAGGACGACACTTGAGCTGGCACCCCCTCTCCAAACTTCCGCACGACGCATATTATCTGTAAATTCCAACATCTGTGATTCGAAAAGCATTCAAAACGCACACCAGGGCAATTGGACTTGGAGCTACCTGATTCGGTGTGTAGTTGCTCATTGGGTAGTAGGTGCTTAAGAAGAAAGGAATTTTCAAAATTTTAATTAGATTTTTTATTAAAAGTTAATTAAAATTTTAATGTTATTCCTTATTAAATTCGGAGCATATTATCGCACTAAAACCGTTTTTAAACTACTTTTAAATTCAAAAAAATTAGCTTTCCAGTGATACGAATTTTTTCAATGCTGGTTTTCATAAATCTTAAAATTTTTTTAAAAATTAGTTTTAAGCGCAATTTTCTGCTGCAGCTTGCTGATTTTTGATATAATCATCTGCAGAGTAATAGAAAATTTGTGCATAATCAATGTGAATTATTAATATAATAGCCCAGATCTGTCTCTCACTGATCCGGTAACGCTGTGACGTCACCAACAATAAAATTCGCGCCATAGCACTGCGAGAAGTTAAACAGCATTATTTTAATGCTAGAGCACCTAAATTTCAGTAATTTTAAATTTTAAAAAGTAATTGTCGTTCTAATTTCAAATTTAATAGCTCTAAAATAGTGAAATAAAATTTGCTATCGATTGATATAAAATTTATTTCGCTGTGATCAATAGTTCCCGAAAAATTTTAAATTATATTAATTATATATTTCAAATTAATTTCCGTTCTTTAATAGAAAGTAGTAAATCAGGTCAGTGGTATATCACGCGCGTGATGTAGTGTGGACGCCACGATGCTTCTGGTTATTTATTGCAATCGTGATGACATAATCTTAATATAAGTAAAAGTCATTGTGGGTATGTATGTGGCTATGTTCCACATCTCCTCCTAAACCAATGGACGGTTTTCAACCAAATTTTATACACTTATTATTTAAAACAAGGGGAAGACACTTATGAACTTTTCTAAGTCCAAAAGTTAATTAAACAGGCAGTTAATTAGAAATTAATCGAAACCATTTTTCCGCCTTAACTTCGGAGCAAACTGTCCGACAAAAAGTATTTTTATACCATCTTAAAGTTCAAATTTTTACCTTTTCAATGATACCAATTTTATTTCTCTGACATTTTTCCTTTGATTGTTATTAATTTTTAAAAGTTCCAAAATTTTTAAATACGAGCAGACGATTTTGAAATAAAGAAGATTTATAGCTACTCCGTTGCTAGGCAACGGTTAGACTTTGAACTAATTCACCTTTATTTCTGAAAATTTTGCTTATTTTTATAAATATCCTTATAATATAATAAATGCGAAAGTGTGTCTGTCTGTTTGTTACGCTTTCACGACCAAACTACAAAATCGATTTGGATGAAAATTGGCAGAGTTTTAGCTTGAAACCCAGGAACGGACATAGGGTAGGTGACATCATGTTAAATTCATTATTTTTGATTACAGATAACAATTAAATAATTGACAAGCGATTTGCGATGAAGATTACTACTTTACTTTTCAATTAACTGTCAC
The DNA here is from genome assembly GCA_013235015.1 of Araneus ventricosus. Classification (NCBI taxonomy): domain Eukaryota; kingdom Metazoa; phylum Arthropoda; class Arachnida; order Araneae; family Araneidae; genus Araneus; species Araneus ventricosus. The sequence goes on along the minus strand of BGPR01006235.1, from coordinate 56,580 downwards.
GTGATCCTTAAGAAATGCGTAAACAAAATGAAATGTCACGTGATCCTTCAGAAAAGCGCAAGTATGTGGAATGACTTATTTTTAAAGTCATGTATCACGTGATCTTGCTGAGAAAAGAAATAATCTCTGGGATAATAACTGAAAAATAAACGCCGGGACAGAAATCTAATGGTAGATATGATATAAATTAAAATTTAAAAACTAAAGTTAAGTATAACTAAATGAAAATATCGTTCAATGTTTACTTAAAATAAGAGCCTAATTCAGTGGAAAGGTTGCCAATATTATTCTTTATCTCTCTTTTCATCGATATCCAAGATTTTTTTGGCGGTTAAATTTGTAACCAAACGATTTAGCTAATTACAATAGTTCCGTTTCGAATTTTAATGCTTTAAGAGCTGTTTTTAACCGATTTAAATAGAAAGGATTACACAAACCCAAAGAACACGGAATTCAACGTTTTGTTTACTAAAGAAAGAACTAATTCGAGCTTGGCGCTTGATACAGTTGCCAAATAGATTTGGCGATTGCTTAAATAGGAAGGTTACCGGAAAACGGTCTATGAATCCAAAATAAACAAACCAGGATCGTCCGTTGACGTATATGATATAGTTGTCAGAGTTTTTAGAATAGGAAGGTATATTTAGTCTTGTGTATTCTTTTAAACAGTAGAAGCAGATGACATATAGCATGGTGGATGATATATTCCAAACAGCAGATGATACCATTGAGTACAATGATGTAATTTACAGTAACGGAGAATTAAATTAGTCGTCCAATTATGTATTATCAACCGTGAGAACTTTAGATTTCCTTTTTCTACATATAACGAAACATTTACATTCGTCAATTTAAAAATTAATGAATAAAAATAAATAAAATTAAAATAAATAAAAAATTTAATAGCAATTCAAATTCTTCGCGCACGAAGTCGCGGGTAACAGCTAGTTTGATAATATTTTTTGGGAAAGTTAAAGTTACACGAAGACATCTGAAGTACAAAGAAAATTGTTAAACAACGAAAAGTACTTCACACGGAATGTTCTTTACCAAGAGATTTTTTGAATAAAGAAATATGTAAATAAAAAAATATTTCCTGTCATAAAACATATGTTTATCTTATTTGTTTTCAATCAATGTTAAACATTTCTCTCGCATATTTATCTATTTAAACACGTCCAATTTCACGGGAAATATTTTGAATGAAGAGGCAATTTCCACCCGTGATACCATGACGAGTGATTTTCTAGTATTTAAATAACTCTCGTGCGAATCGGCAGAATAAAATATTTGATTTTTCAGTTTATTATAAACATACTTCAAAACACTGGATTCTTTATTAACATAATGTTTTAGGGTTTTATTCTTTTTGTAAATTGCGTGAAGTAAAAATCTTTATGCAAAGAACGCAAAGCCTGATGCAATTAAAACAGGGATAACAAGCCATAGAATAAAGCCAAAAATATTATCATGTTCGATGTTCGACTAGGTTCGAATTTCTTTCTTTTTTTATAAACTTTTGACCAATTACTCTATCGATTTTAGTCATCCTGGTACTTTAGTTGGAAAATATTTACCATTTCTTTTTGTTCTACAGCAAATTCAAGAAGAAGCGCACCCCCTGCTGGTGAAGAGTGAAACATTTTTTATTTAAAATGTTAGTGTGTCAAGATGTCACGAATATTTTACTAAATATGACTGTAGAACAAATAAGTATGAAATAAATATGACTGTATACATATTTGGACTTCATGATTTTTCTGAAATACATTTACTGTTTCAATCAACATGAAATATCAATTTTTAACCTAATTTAAAGTATCTTTCCAATTGGAAGCATATGCCTATCTCTAATGGCTTATATACTTGCTATTCGTCCATGATTAGAGTATTGTTACAAAAATGTAACGTCGCTTTCCTGTCTTGCTAGTCTTATATTTGGGTAGGGAGTTTTACAGGGGTAAGCATGGAGTGACGGGCAGCGGCCATTCCGGGACCCCTGACCTTGGTGACCATTTTGGCGACTTGACTATAAATTTGGCGACCTTGGCGACAGATCGATGATTCCAGAAAATACGACCCTTTTCTCGATATCTCTATTAGGAAAGAAAATACGCTCGAATGTACGAGAAAACTCCATGTGACGTCACGGCCTGTCGGGGAGAGTGTTTAAGGGCCGCGCTTGGATCGAGAGGTGTGTGTTGATTCACTGGAACGACTTGGGAGTTAATCTGCAGTGTGAGCTAGGAAGCCGGTGAGCTGAGAGCTATTGAAAATGCTGTTATTGTCGTTATTAATGATTTGCTGACTGTTTGTGTTGCTAAATCTCAAAGTGCTGAACTGTTATTACCTGTGAATTGTTGTCTGTTTACGTTGCTAATCTGTGCAATATCTATTGTTTCCTGTTACCTGTGCTACGTGTTTTCCTGAACATTTGTGAATAAACCTTCATCCTCCATTATTCTGCGTGTTGGACTGTTTACACCATACACCCATAGAAAGAGTTTTGTAACAGTATGGACATCCTGATGCATATTCTTCATAACTGACATATCTTTAAAACGTAGAGCCAAGCGAAGACAATCCATTTGTTGTAGAGTTGCTTAAATTTCGAGGTTCAAACTTTTTCTTACTCGTTACACTTCCCAACGACCTCTTTCAAGAGAAAAAATTCTCTCCTGGAAGTGACTTCCATTTTTAAAATCCTAAACAGAATATATAATCTCGCGATGCATCGCCGACATCTGTTGAAACTCTTTGCATCGGTTGAAAGCAAACAGTGTACCCGTTTCCCTCCACAATTTATTTTTGAATGGATCTGACATTTGAATAAACGCCGTGGAATTATTCGGCGTTAGATTTCTAAAGCTTCTGAAGCTCTTAGAGGTTAAGCTACGGCAGATGATAAGTTACCGCAATACAGCATGTTGCCATCGAAATAAATTGTGGCTTCTGCGAATGCCTTATTGCCTGGAATATAAATAATCAGTTCTTGAATGTGTATTTATTCGCCATGGAAATTTATTTTTTTACAGGATTTCTGGATTCTGAACAGAAATTCCATAATGGCGCTCTTATTTATTTTACTCATAATAGCAAAAATAACATGCTTGCATATTATGAGAGCAATAATGGAACATAAAAGATATATATTTCATAAATAAGAATGCTTTTCATATGCATATTCGGCGTGAATATGCTTATAATACCTTAGTAATTAAAATAATGTATTTTATGTTCTATGAGAATAATAATTAACCTATGTAGACGGGAATGTTATTAATAGGCATGGGTTTGGATATCCAGCTAATTATTGTTCTCGTAACACACAAAATATGTTATTTTAATCGCAGTGGGCATTAAAATCGTGCCATAATTTAGAAAAACATTCTACATGATGCGTGGACGTGCTCATACTGAATATTGTAAAATGTTTTTATGATTTTAAGGGGAAAATTGTCCGTTAAAATGCATTAGGATATTAGAATTTCAAAAGTTTGAAGTTATTTTTAAAATTAATATGGATGTATTTATTTTAATGATACACAGTAAGCAAAATGTCAATAGTATTGTATTCCAATTTAACTGCATAACATGTAACCAACGCACTCAAATTAAAGATATTCTTTTGAAAGTTCTATTTAATAGGAATTGGAATGAAATTGAAGTAAATGCTTTGTGGTTGACATTGATACAAACTGGAGAACCTGTGTTACTGCATAATAGATAGGAGGAATAAAGTATGCGATGGAAAAAGATAAATCATCGTTTTTTACGGAAAAAAATTTCACATTATATTGCAATGCTTGCCAAAAAATGTTCAGTGTGTCTTATTGGAGTAATTCACTGACTGATGTTCATTTAAGCGATACCTAGTAATGTTGCAGTCGTTCTTCCAATAAAAAGAGTACGTTTGAGACAGAAAAAGTACAGTGGCAATAGACTTGATATTTTTATTAGGAATATATTATTCACTGTATGGATGTAAATGTTATACGTTTTTGGTAAAGAAGAATCCGGTTAAATTAAATGCACTGAGAAGCTATTGTCGAATTTTAAATGGAACTCTTTGGTATTTAAAAATTTAAATCTGATATTCTTACTATAAGTTTTTATTTTAAATAGGAGTTTATTAATTAACCTTTCATCGTTCATAAAAGCAATTCACATTTATGCATTTTTATTATACGAATTATTAAGAAATGGGTACTACTGCCAAATTACAAATGTTTATTTATGTTTATTCAAAATCCGTGATGTTTATGTTTCGACATTTAATAAGAAAGAGATTAAAAAAATGTTACGAAATTTGTCTTCATTCCTTATTTGCCTTTTTCTCAGAAAAGTAAGAATTTTTTATTATTTCTTTAAAAAAAAAAGTCTGTTTTTGAAAATATTAAGAGGACATGTCTCTATTAACAATTCAATAGAAGATTTCAAACCCACATCCTATATATTTGAATTACAAAAGGTAAGTTGAATTCAATAGTATTCATGCACTCATGCAAATAGAATGCACATGGATAGAATTCTAAACAGATTCAATTCAGAAAAGCATGAACTTTTGCTATTTTCAAAAATGCTTAAGAACTAATGATCTTTCGTTCAAAATAAAAAAGGCATTTCTGCCTGAAAATTATTTGCTCACTTAAAGAACTCTTTACTTTTCCTTACGGAATTTATGAAAAAAAAAGAAAACTTTTGACTGATTTTTCCAATAAAAGCACTTTCTCACATACATTCCAATACTTCGCAGTCGAACATATCAGATTTACTGCTTCGTTGGTTATTTGAAAATTGGAATTTCAAAATCATCGATAAAGATAGCGACATAACCTAACTTAATAAAGGCTTTCTTGAAAACATAATTTTCCACGCTGAATTCATTTGAAATTTAATAACGGAATAAATTATCATCCATTTTTCACACTGAAATTCTGTTTTGGATTATTTTTAAAAATTAGAATGTTTTTGGTCTTTGCAAAGGAGAATTGTGACAAAATTTCAATTAAATTTTTTATTTAATGTTGCAACTATAAGCATATACATATAATTAACAGTGAAGTTAATTAAAGATACTTTTAATTATTTATAAAAATTTCATTCCGGAATTGGTTAGAGCTTAAACTAGCTTATCTGGAAATACATTCTACGTTTTTTAATTTAATAGACATAGTTTAAATTTAATAGTGCATCATTTCTCTTGCTTCGTAATTTAGTTAGATTCTTAAAGAGAAGAAAGCTACATTCGAATCATCAACAAAAGTGGTTCTTCTTCAGACATTCTAGGATTTCAAAATAACTGGAAACGAGTTGCACACAACATTGGTGACAAAATCGAAAGATTATAAACATTTCAAGCTAGTACCAATGTTGTACCGTCTGCAATCATTTGATTGCCACTATTAAATTTCCAAACAAATTTCATTTCGTGTTTTCAGCGAAATATTCAACGTTCAACATTCATCACATGCTGCGCCCACAGTCAATAATATCTTTTCAGCTAGTGGTAGATACCACTGGTGGTCTGGTGTTCCTTAAACATCGATAGTTCAGTTATCGATAGTGCGATAATTGAACTATCGATAGTTTCAAAACTATCGACTGGAACAATCGATAGTAATATCGATAGTTTCAAAGCAATCGATACTATCGACTCCCGGGCAATACTACCGATAGGCGCATTTTTAATCGATAGTTTAGAAACTATCAATAGTTCCAGTCGATTATTTCAGTCGATAGTTTAGAAACTATCGATATAGTGCCAGTCGATTGTTTCAGTCGATAGTTTTGAAACTATCGATAGTTCCAGTCGATAATTTTAAAACTATCGAGTGAAACTATCTTCTGGAACTATCGATAGTTTCAAAACTACCAACTGAAACAATCGACTAGAACTATCAATAGTTTCAAAACAATCGATACTATCGATAGTTTTCTCCCGGGCAATACTATCGATGGGCGCATTTTCAATCGATAGTTTAGAAACTATCGATAGTTCCAGTTGATTGTGTCAGTCGATAGCTTTGAAACTATCGATTGAAAATGCGCCTATCGATAGTATCCCGGTAGAAAACTATCGATAATATTGATTATTTCAGTCGATAGTTCCGAAATACCAATACTATCGACTTGGCTTCGATAGTATCGATAATCTATCGATGTTTAAGGAACACTAGTTTATTCCGATCGACTAACGTGCACAGAGCGGGTACTTTCATTTTGAAGAGATTTTGGATAAGAATTTCTGTATAGAACGAATAAGCAAGGGACAATCTGTTTTGTATCTAACATTTTTCTCTATCTTCCTTTGACGTTAAGGTTTATGGAGTTATGAATTGATATATGACGGAATGCAAAAACTAAGAAAATAAAATGCAGTTACTATTTGCTCTTTGGTGCTCCAAAAGTGAAAAGAAGGAACATATTCGATTGTTCTTGTAGCTCGATGAAAGGTTTCAAATTTTTTTCTTTGATGTTGTAGAATGACGTGTAGCTCTGCTTTTGAGACTGGATCTAAAATTACATGGTACAGATAAATTGAATTCGGAAGGGGTCCGCTCTAAAATTGTATGGTATGGAGGAATTGGTTCCGGGAGGTTGCTGAAAGTTTAAGTCCAGTTGATCCAGCTAAGATGTCAGAGAGTGGAAAGACTGAAATTTTTTTTCCCTCAGATTTCAACCTATGTCTTATATATATAAGTTACCGGATTGGTTGTCGATAACGGAGCACTTTTTTTTGTTCTGGATTCTATTTGTTGGAAAAGGACAGAGAGAGAGTTAACTTAAGACAAAATGATAATTTATTTTCCTTTTTTTCCACTGTGAAATTGTTAATATTTGCTTTTAAACAAAATGGTACATAAATTGTTGAAATCACGCTCAAATGATACAGAAACTGAAATACCCCGAAGTTCACTAAGACGGAATTTCTTCTTGTTTATATTTGTGTGATAATAAGAGGACTGAACTTTTCGATTAAACAATCTGAAAATTAATAAAAATATACTGCAGATAATGTATAAGACAAATTGATTCAGATATTTAAAGTTAACTTAGCTTATGAGAAGTTGTGAACTTTTTCGTAATATATTTGCCTGAAAAAATCTAAACAAACAAACATTTTTTTTGTCCAAAGCTACAAAAAGAAATAAATATTCTTTTGAAAATAATGTAGATAGATATAGTCTTCTCGGTATTAGGGTAATAAACTGAAACAGTGCTTTTTTCTAATTTTTCCCGTATTGACGATCAATCGTTCACTATTTTCGCTTTTTCGTTCAACTGTGCAATAAATCGATGATGCAGTTTTTGGAATTACGATTTATGAGCAGTTTCAAGCTGTAATAAACTCAGTTGAAATGTATAGGATTAGTTATAATGAAATTTTGGCTTATAATATTTGAATTTTTCAGAAAAGATACGATTATTAGTATACAAATTAAAACTATTTGAGAAGAAGCTAAAATAGGAACACTAGGAAAGTGTTTTACTCCCAGAATTGATTATGGGGAGTACTAGATATATTCATTTCGGTACTAGAGTAATAAACTGAAATAATGCTTTTTTCTATTTTTCCCCGTTTTGACTATCAATCGTTCGTCATTTTCGTTTTTTCCGTTCAGTTGTGTAATAAATTGATGAGGCAGTTTTCGGAATTACAATTTATGAGCGGCTTCAAGCTGTAATAAACTCATTTGAAATGTATAGGATTAGTTATATTGAAATTTTGGCTTATAATATTTGATTTTTTCGGGAAAGATACGATTACTAGTATACAAATTAAAACGATTTGAGAAGGAGCTAAAGTAGGAACACTAGGAAAGTGTTTTACTCCCAGAATTGATTATGGTTAGTACTAGATATATTCATTTCGGTACTAGGGTAATAAACTGAAATAATGCTTTTTTCTAATTTTCCCCGTCTTGACGACCAATCGTTCGCCATTTTTTTTTAAAGTTGTGTAATAAATTAATGATTCAGTTTTTGGAATTACGATTCATAAGCAGCTTCAAGTTGTAATAAACTCAGTTGAAATGTATAGGATTAGTTATAATGAAATTTTGGCTTAAAATATCTGAATTTTTCGGAAGAGATATGATTAATAGTATGCAAATTAAAACTATTTGAGAAGAAGCTAAAATAGGAACACTAGGTATGTGTTTTACTCCCAGAACTGATTATGGGGAGTTTGAATATGCATTCTTATGGTTAATAGCAAAGTGACTAAATTTTCTGAGATTCAGTCCGTTCACACGCTGGGAATTGGAGAAGGACTAGTAGAAACTGGCAAAATAAAAAAAATGAAAAGTAAACAAATGAATAAAATAAAATAAAAATTCAGAAGGACGGTAAATTTATTGAAAAAAGAAGAAAAAAATTTTTTTTTATCAATTTGCAATAGGAACTCATGAATGAATCGTAGGATTTTCTCCTGCTCCTTAGTTTAACGGATTATGTTTTCTTCGTGTATGATATATGGCAAAATCTGGAGTGGTGCGTTTTCATTGGCCACTACTGTATAATATTTCAATTTGAAGTATCACATAGACCATTTTCTTTTATATTTTTATATACCATCCAATTCTGTATTTGAATCTTCTCCATTTATAAGGACTGACATATACAATGTGTCCGTAAAGTCATGGTGCAGTTATGAACGCTTGTTGTGGCGAACAGAAACTAAACGAAAGGTTGAAACTTGCTCTACATTGGACAGTATCCCAAAGAGTGTCTGTAGTGCAACGGTGGGTGCGCGCAGGTGATGACGCAACACCACGCACCGTGCGGAGTCGACTGTGACGTCAAACATCTACATTGACATGTTGCAATTGTATGCAGTTCCATAATTTCCCGAAGGTGTCATCTTTAAACAGGACGGCTCTCCTCCACACTACGGCAACATTGTTCGTGAGTTTCTGGATACAACATTCCACCAGCAGTGGATAGGCAGGGTTGATGTCATGGCATGGCCACCACGATCCCCGGACATACCGCCATTAGTCTTTTAATCTTGGGGTTATGTGAAGCAACATGTGTGCAGTGAACGTATCAACGACATTAATCATTTAAAACAGAGAATCACGGACGTTGTTCACTCTGCTACACCAGACGTCCTTACCCGTGTGTGGGAAGAACTGGACTATCGTTTAGATGTGTGTAGAGTAACAAATGGAGCCCACATTGAACTGCGCTGAACAGGTATGCGAACCTGGAGAGTTTTCCTTTTATTTGGTGAAGATGTCACCCGTCTATCTTGTTTCGTTGCTTTCCTGTGACCGGTCAAAAGTGCACCATGACTTTACGGACACACTGTATATGGTATCTACAAATAATCAAGACTCTTAATAGTAGAACTTCAAATTTTGAATATTCAAAAATTTATGCTGATGCGAAACTACTAAGCAAAGCTCAAGTCTGTCATACAAAAAAGATTTATTTGCAAAACATTACTCAATAGAAACATTCGGTTATATGAATGGTAAATATAGCGTTTCTTTGTAATGAAACACATTACAATGAAACATTAAAAGAAGAAGAAAAATATATTTGAGATCAGAGAGTTTATTAAGCACATTTTCTAATCAACCACGGAAATAGGTTTCAAAATTCATTAACAAAGAATCGGACTTACCCTCTTCTGAAAAAATAAAATGATAATGCAAAGAATTTTAATCACTGCGATCTTCCATCTATCTAAAGTTTTAATTCTCCTTTAGAATAATTTAGGGTTAACAGAACCAACTTTATAAAACTTTGAATCGATTTATTTCTTAATGCAGCTTTCAAAACCAGAGGATTAAAATTTAACAACGAGGAAAATCTCGAATTCTATCAGGTTTTGATAATTTGATTTGTCTTTCTTGAAGGAAGGATTCGTATCTGAGAGAAGTTCCACTTTCCTTTTTAATTGATGTCAGCATAAAATGATTTTCAAGGAAGATATTTTCTGCTGCTAGCCATTTAAATGGTAGTAGGACATCCCATGTAGCGCAATATGTTGCCCGATATTGTACAATATTGTTAGATATTATATATATGATATTGTATAATATTTTACAATATTGTTTAATATCGTACAATATTGTACAATATTTTTGTGCCACTGGAGATTAAGGGTGGTAATATGATTCTTTACCTTAAAGAAATTTAATTTATTCGGAAATAATCTTTGCTTAAATGTTTATTTAAATTTAAAATTTTATTTGTTTGTATTCAATTAGTGTTTTTATTTATTGCAAAATATTCAAAGGCTTCAATATGTGTTCATGAAAATAACATTTTCTACGATAGGCGAAAATGTACCAATAAATAAATTAATTAGAGTTGACAAAAATAGGGGAATAGACATCCAAGAAAATAATTTTTTTTGTTATCAGGATTTTCCTTGTTAAATGAAATCTCAATAGCTTAAATAAATGCATGCTACGCATCAAAATAACAACACATAAAATTCTACTAAAATTTATCTGTGGAAGTATATTTCGACAATTCGATATTTGAGAAAACATTTCAATAACTAGAAGTATTGAGTTCTTTTTCAAATATTTGTTTTCTTGTTGTTTCATGTAATCTAGTATTTTCAGAAGTTTATTTTCAAGATTTGTAGAAAATAATAACAATCTCTGCATACTGAGTGTTTGTTACAAAATTTGAAAAGAAAGACTGAAATTTCATTTCTGGTTTATATTTTGTTCGTGTGTTGTTCGAAAACAACCTCACTGCTTGTCATATTCTCTAGGAAAATTTCAATAACAGTATTGAAACTGCATATGTTTATTGTGTCTTGGAATTTATTTTTCACTATCTTTTTTGACATCTAATATGCAGCAAAGTAAGACCTTTTATTTCCAATGTTTTCATATTTTGTTTATGGACTAAATAAACGTTCTGAGGCTCTTTTTGCATATTACTATATCAGAATTTTATTTTGTGACTCTCCCTTTGAACTTAAGACGACTTGTTTGTCGATTTCAGTATAGCTTATGAGAAGAATTTCAGCAACAATTTTTGTATCAGTTTATGAATAACACCGAGACAGCCTTCGCTGCATAAGTGAAGAATCGAAAGGTTGCCCACAGTTTAAACTCTTAAATATTGTATTCAACTCACTTTCTGCTATCAAAAACTGATATTTTAATGTTTGCTTGACGTTTAATATAAGTTAGAACTTGGTATGACGAGGTTTTCTATAACAGTGAGATTTTTAATTACTCTTGAGGATGTATTAGTTTATGAATATTCTATCTATATATTTAAAATAATATAGTAAAACCTTCAAACACACACACAGTTCGCCAGACCCAACCAGTCGACGGATTTTGATAATTTTTATTTCATACGAAAGCTTATAACGTCTAAATATGTTATTAAGGGTCGTCTGCCCCCGCCCTATTTTCGAACGAAATCGAAAAACATTTCTGCACCATACATTCTCTATGGGGGAAAACCTTCAGATAGTTCGCCAGCCACAAAAACCCGACGGATTTCGACAATTTTTATTTCAAATAAAAGCATATGACGTCTAGAAATATCCTCAAGGGTCGTCTGTTCCCTACCCCCATTTTTGAACGAAATCGAAAAACATTTCTGCACCATGCATTCTCTATATCTTTTTCGATTTCGTTCGAAAATGGGGGTTGGTGGGGGGCAGACGACACTTGATGACATATCTAGACATCATAAGCTTTCATATGAAATAAAAATTGTCGAAATCTGTTGAGTGGTTGGGGCTGGCGAATTGTCTGAAGGTTTTACTATATTAGTTTAAATAAATAGATTCCAACAGTTCCATCAAAATGGAATGTCAAAAATATTGTAAAATACCTATTGTAGGTGATGGAAACTGTTTATTTAGGGCGATATCATTCTGGTGAGAAAGTTATACAAAAGTTTACAACTAGATGAGGTTTATTGAATGATTTTACAATTTTAAAGGAATCTGTTGTCTACAAAGAATATGAAATCTACTATCTTTTTATGGTATGTTCCGCTGATCTTCATGCAGCATTTAAAACTGAAAAAATTAGTGACTGAGAGCCTCTAAGCAGCGAGGTAGCAGGGGCAGTGCTGAGCAAAGTGGGTGGTGGTCGTGAACCTGTCCGGAGGGCGGCTAGTTATTTTTAAAGTTTCAATTTTATCGTATAAGGCTTTTGTAGTAAATGATCAAATGGTAGCTTCTAGTCCAAGTTCTGAAAAGGATTGTAATAAAAGTCTATTTCGGTTACCAAATATCGTATTTAGTGAATACTTGAAGTTTAATGCAAGTTAGAGTTTCATATGGGGAAGTTTCTTATAGATGTGATATTTTTATATTTTTGTTAAACAAAGTGAAAATTAAAAGGTTTAAAGAAGTCAATACATGGAGCAGATTTGTAAAATGTTTATGAATATGACTATTTATTTTATTGTTTGAATTCCATGTTGAAACAAGGAGACTTTATATATATAATTGTTTTTGTAGCAATTTTCGTGGCAATTCTTTCTCATGAAATTCTTCCGAATTAAGATGAAAAATCTAGCAATATTTCAGCATAACAAAGTTTATCTGCTACTGCTAAAAAGTAAAATCGGAATAGATTGATTCTTAAAATACAATGTGAATACTATTTCAAATTTATTTATTTATTGACTTATTGTTTTAATTATCTTGTAAGCAAAGGTTTTAGTCTCTGTAAACTAATTTGCAAATAAAGTTTTCTTATTTCGCTTTTGCTCGTGGATGAAAACGCTAGTCTGAATTTTTTTTTAAAGAGAAGAAATTCTGTAACAGGCTAGTAGATGAGTTTTCCAGAATATGCACATTTCTTTACAGGTAGACACATGCAAAGCCAACAAGTGACTAAATATTCGATTTAATCTTACGTTCTTCTTTGATTTTTGCTTCTGTTTTCTCCATAAGAAGCTAATTGGCCATCTTGCTTCCTTTCAGTGCTTTAAAACACGAAATATAAATTTCTTAGGGCGATTTAGAATATCACTAGGTATAATTTAGAATTTATTTCAGGATTGTATTTATTTAGAACCCGCCCCGTTCCAACCTACCCAAGAGGGTGTAAGTCCTTCCACAGGCCGGAGGGGAAACACAAAGCAAAAGAAATAAACTACATTAAAAAAGAATTTACAAAGAACCTCAGCGGGCGAGCAGAACAAATTAAAAATAATCGTTTACAACAATAACTAAAAAAAGGATAAAGAGCAAAAGCACAAAGCACAAAAAGATTAAGAGTAAAAACACAAAACGAAAAAGCAAGAACAAAAAGCGCAGAAAGCAAAAGCACAAAACGCAAAAACACAAAAAAGTTTAACATAAAAAACACAAAAAGATTAAGAGCAAAAACGCAGAAAGCTAAATATTAAAAACAAAAAACACATACAAAAAAGCAAGATAACCAAATCAAAATCAATAGCATTTAAAACCAAACAGTTACAAACAAAAATCGAGAGACAATAAGCATTACAAAAACCACACAGAAGCACACGGGAGATCTAACAAAAACTTTACAATTCAAAAGAAAGCAAAACAATCCTTAAAACCGTCGAAAACTCGAGAACAGTTAACCGAGTATTAGAATGACACCATGTTGAAGAAAATATTAATAATAAACATTTCCAGAAACCGGAACACTGCAATCAAGTTGCAGAACGCACTCCCTATTTTTCAATAAATTTTTGAAGCACTCTACCAGATGATCAGCTTTGCGTTTAGGAAGCTCAGGTCTTTACTCCATCCTTTTGAGAAACATGCCAGAAGAACGGTCGCTTCCTTAAGAAAGAGAGTTCGGATAAAAATAATACAATAAATGACAAATAAGGGATAACATGTGTTGAATTTAGATGCTTTTATCTACTTCCTCTCGGTGTGAAGGTCGATGAAGATAACAATGGATACAGACATTTAGGAGGAAACTGTAGCTACCAAAAATTGCTTCTTGTTCTCGGATGTCTCTCGAAGGAAAAGAAAAGAAATACTTGGATTGTTCTTTTAGTTCCTTGAGAGATTTTAGATCTTCTTAAAAGCATGATTGTGCAATGGAGGAAATTATAGGGAGTACTGGAAACGGAAAGGAATGCTAAAAGTTGAAGTCCAAATACGTTAACATCGATATATCAGCATTAGCTACGCCAGAACATCCCTTTTCAGATTGGAATCAAAGTTTAAGTTTTGAAGATTGCAGATTGATTGTAGATATCAGAGTACTTTCTATTGTTTTTCACCTTTGGTTGAAAAAAAATAAGTAAATGAATTCTTTTTACTTCTTTCCTATGCTCTTTAAGAATTAGCAGAATGAAGAGAAAACAGAAAGAGGCTTTCTGTTCTTAATAAGTAGATAGAAGAGAAAACGACACAATAAATGACAAATAATAAATGAAAAAATATACAAAGTAAATTGTGTTTACTTCTTTCCTATACTCTTTAAGAATTAGCAGAATGAAGAGAAAACAGAAAGAG
>BGPR01006235.1:28935-42118 GCA_013235015.1 Araneus ventricosus | reverse complement strand
AAGAATTCGCAGAATGAAGAGAAAACAGAAAGAGGCTTTCTGTTCTTGATAAGTAGATAGAAGAGAAAACGAAAAGTTATAAATTTAATTTTTATTTTTCTATGTATGATTCGTGTAATTGATTTTAAAGTGTAGTCACAAATATACTCTTGCGGAATTGCGTTAAACGGAACCTCACATAGAACTGCTCTGATGCTCCCTGTGCTCCAATTTGAGTATGTATGCCGTTATGTTTTAAAATTTTAAAAATCTGTTAAAGAAACATTTTTTTCTTGCTTCTGTATAATATTCAGAAAATTAAGCTATTCCTTAAATTACTTTTAAATCAATAAGAAAAAACTTAAATGAATTAAGGGAAAATTTATTTGATTTCAAATCAGTTAACTTTATTTTTAAAAGTGATTAACTACATTCATCTAGAATTGATGATTATTTTACAATTTTTGTCTGAAAAAATCATCATAAAATATATTGACAAATTTTTCTATGATAAGTAGCGTAAAGAAATTAATTTTAATAACTATACAAAAACTTTCGATGCAAAAATAGTGTTGAACATATTTTTTGCAGCATTAATTTCAGAAGCAGAAGGAAATATTTTTCTGTTTTCAACCTCTGAATATGCATCGATGAATATTTTTGCCTTTTTTTCAATGTTGGTAATAAATTGGAGCTTTGGAATAAAAATTTTATACCAGCTTGATATGCAAACAAATAGAACTCCGTGAAATTAAAATTCGTTTAAAAATATTTAAATTTTTCAGACAAGATTCACTGTTTTCGGAAATATAAAGTTTAATGAGTAAATTTAGATAAGGCACGAGGAAAGATCCTTATATCCGGGATTCGTTATATCGGAGTTTAGCTAAGCATTCTTATTGTCCGATCAATTTCATTTTGCCCGATAATTTTTATTTTGGGAGCTTAAATGATCTAAATGTGTCTAAAAGTCTATCTAGTATAGATTATAAGACATGTTAGAGTATGTTTCTTGAGTGTTTAAAAGTTTGGCAAACTTTATCTGTTTCGAATTTGTTAGTAGACTGTAAAATCGAAATTAATTCAATTTCTATAAACGGTAAGTTGGATTATTACTGTTTGAACAAATCTATTTTGTTGAACTAAAATAATTCCAGAGCAAAAATTCAATTTCTCTTTATATTTCATTTAATTCTGTTTCATTAAACCGAACAAAGAACAACAGTAACCCAAACAAAGCTTCGAATTGAGGTTACAGTAGATTAGGCCGTAATTCTTTTTCTTTTAACTTCAGAAGCAGATGGAAATACTTTTCTGTGTTCAAACACTGAAAACATATTGATGATATCGATGATTATTTTCTCCTTCTTCTTAAGGCTTAGTAAAAAGTGGGAGTGTTGGAATTTACAGCACAGTAGACGCAACTTTCGAAATAATATTCCAGAAGAGCTGGGCTTGTAAAATGGAACTTCATCAAGGAATCATTTGGTTTAAAATATTTTAATTTTTCGGAATAGAATTCATCGCCTTCGAAAATATAACGTTTAATGAATATGAATTTATATAGGGCCATGAGGAAAGGTACTGTTGCAAAAGTCTTTCTGTGGGTGAATGGTGTAAACAGTCCAACACGCAGGATAATGAAGAATGAAGGTTTATTTACAAATATGCAGGAAAACACGTAGCACAGGTACAGGAAACAATAGTTCTTCCACAGATTACCAATATAAACAGACAACAATTCGCGGGTAATAAAAGTTCAGCACTTTGATATTTAGCAACACAAACAGTCAGCAAATAACTAGTAATGACAATAACTGCACTTTCAATAGCGCTCAGCTCACCAGCTTCCTAGCTCGCACTGCAGACTAAACTCCAAAGTCGTTCTAGTGGATCAACACACACCTCTCTGATCCAAGCGCGGCCCTTAAATACTCTCTCCGACAGGCCGTGACGTCACATGGAATCTTCTAGTACATTCAAGCATATCTTCTCTCCTAATGAAAATATCGAGAAGATTCCAGCACCTTTGAGATCCCATATTTCGTCGCCAAAGTCGCCAAATTTTTCGAAAAGTCGCCAAGATGTTCGCCAAAGTCGGGGAACCAGACATGACTGCTGCTAGTCATCCCATACTTATCCCTGTAAAACTCTCTTCCCAACCATAAGACTCACATTGCTGGGATGCGACTTTCCATGTTTGTAACAGTACTTATATCCGGGATTCGTTACACCAGAGTTTGTCTGTGCAATCTTATGGTCTGCTCAATTTCATTTTGCCTGATTACTATTATTATGGGAATCTAAATGAAATAAACGTGTCTAAAAGTCTATCTAGAATACGCTTTCTGAATGTTTAAAAGTTTGGCTTCCTTTATCTGCTTGGAATTAATCACTAAACTGAAAAAATCAGAATAATTTTAACTGCTCTTTGCTTGTTTATTTAAAACTAGCAGTACGCGCACGGCGTTGCCCGTGGAATCAGGACTTTAACAAAATGAAAAAAAAAAAAAACCGCCCACAATGACATGAGAAAGTTTTGAAAACAAAATCAAAACAAAAGATACACATTTTTTGATTTTCCTGCTTATTTTTTTTTCACGCTACAGTACAGAGTACGTTAATCCAAAACAATATTACAAAATTGGAACGTGAAAATGATTATTATACAGCAAGCAAAATATAAATCAAATCCGAAAATAATAATCGAAGTAATTCATTCAGGTGAAGGTCATGACGTATCCTACGCGTCCAATCAAAATTGGCACTCAACGTTCAGTAATATGCCGCTTTTGGAACTCGATACGACCTGCACGGCCCAGAAAAAAATTAATTTTAAAAAAAAGGGATAAAAGATATTTTAACCATTCTTGTTTTGAATCGACAGAACCGTTCTAGTTATAAGATAAAAAAAATTGCGTCAATAGTGTTATTAGAAAGTCGATGCAAAAAAAAAGTGTAAAATTCTTAAAATCAAAACCAACATTTAGACGGCAAAACTGACTGATTTTAAAAAAATTCTCAAAAAATTCAGTAATTTACGATAGAAATTAAAACTAACTTCATTGAACGGAAATCGCGTGTTCTTTCCGATGGTCCATCTATTTTGTCGTACAATTATCTGAAACCATTCTATTGAGAAATTAGTGCGGAAAAATCAACCAAAAAACAACACAAAACATTAAATAAAAATTTCTAGATTAAAATTTTAAAATTTCGGCTTCGAGGTGCATTCAGCCAACAACCATTGCGACTACCTGTGTACCAAATTTCATGGCTGTGGCAAGTGATAGATCTGGCTGATCGCAGACAAACACACACACAGGCACGCACGCACAACAAACATTGCTTTATAAGTATATAGAGTATGATTAACAAATCGTAATGCATTTGGATATTTAGTTTGTTCAATTTATATACAGAGAAATAAGTTACTACAAATTACACGGGAATTGATTAAATATGTACAATTTTTAATCTTATTTTTAACGAATTTTAAATGCAAGTATTACGAGCTCTAAATAAGACGAATTCAAATAAAAAATTTAACTGATTTTTTCATGATATAAATAATGGAATAAGGCTGAAGTGAGAGATGGTTAATTACATTTTCTACAGAAAAAATATTTTATGCAACCGTTATATTATTTTGTAATTTTGAATTTTCATTTCAAATAATAATATGATTAAGTATAGATAATTTTTAACTTAAATTGTAACCTAAAACCTGAAAGAAGCATCTTTTTCCACCGTTGCGCATTTAAAAAAGGAACTATTTCCAAACTTCCTGTCGGTATTTCTCTTGTTACTTCAATTTTTGTCAGTCACATTTCCCCAGCGATTTCTGAAACGAAAACAAAAATTCAATTTCTTTTTGGGGTGATGATCGATCGTTTTAGCACCAATGATTGATTTCCTTATTGCCAGAGATTGCAGGAACTTTTAATGAAAGTTATGAAGAAAAATGTCTGTCGTTTCTTTTAGAAATCTTTGCTTTTTTAGGATGCCTTTTTCTATTGAGAAAACAAATTTACTATGTTTTACCTGACAAAAATATGAACACTTTTCTCTAATATCACAGAAAAATAACGTTCCTATGTTTTCTTGGAATTTATCTTTGCCTTGTATTTGATTAAGTTACATCTGGCTATTTTCGTGATTTTCAGTAACCTGCAAAATCAAAAAAATATAATTGAATTAAATAATGATTTTAGTTTAGAAACCCAAGCATTCAAGAGCATCATTGTACTGAATATTTCTTCCGTAGCAATTTCTTATACTTTGAAATACCTGAAGTGACAACGACTCGACAATCGTATAAATAGTGTTGGAGCTGTATTTAAAATATAACTGACATTATCAAAGACAAAGACAAATGACAATAAATTCGTAAAATGCGATTACATTTCAAAGCAAAATTAATCCTAAGTTACAAACTTTGAACTTCAATGGATTTTGTAAATAAAACCTTTAATATTTTGCTGAGAAACGAGCTTTGTAAAAGTCCAATTTGGACATCTAATAAAAGTTCTAAGGAAGGATAAAATACAATAAATGAGATTAAATAGAAATAATTAACTTTTCTTTTCCTTCGAAAAACAACTGCAACGATGAAACCACGCTAAAATATTGTCTCTTAATTGATCACATGTTTTTGAATAAATTTTTTTATAATTTACGGTTTCTTATTAATTAAAAATAAAAACAAAAATAAAGCACATATTAATCCAATTTGTTACATCCATAAGTTGGTTTTACCCCAACTATTTCCCCATTCAATCAAATTTGTAATTTTCCTTGCTTTCTCAAAAGTTAATGTGCTTTTTAAAGAGAAATTTTGTCTTTTATTCTGTATGGTATCAATTCAGGTGTAGTTGCAAAAATGAATTCAGTTCTATTTTGCTGAACTTGATAAGATGTTTTAGATGCATAAAATAACAACTATGGAATATTAGCCTTAAGAGCTGAAGGATTTTAATTCGTAATACACATAATTTTTTCAATATTTCTGGGTAATAGATGGATTTTTGTTTTTATGACAAAGGCAACAAGATTTGATTAAACTGAACAGAAACCAATTTTTCGGTCCCATAGGGAAAAAATTTGTAAAGGAATAACTTTTATTCGCATCCAGTTCAATTCTTATAACATAAATATATTTTGTATTCCTCCACCAGCTATGTTACATGATACTGATAAAGTTACGAAGGTAATATCTTCAGTAAATTCACAGTTTGCATGCAATTTCTTTTTTTTAAATACTAAGCCTGAAAATTTGGTTCAAAATCGTAGAATACTTGAAGTTTCAAATAATATCGTAAAGTACTTGAAGTTTCAAATAATACCCAATGCAATCAAGTTTCGGCCTCAGTCATATCGAAATAGCAATAATATTCCATATTGTTCCCAAGTTTCCAATACAAATAACTCCATAACGAAAATTCCATTTCCTTTTCCACTTCATTTAATTCTCTTCCATTAATCGAACAAGAAACATCTCTAACACAGACATAGCCTCCAATCGAGCTTACTGAATATTTGACCCTAATTCCTTTTTCTGTTAGATGTTCCGAAAGATGTATCTGGATTTTCTGTTACCGCAAGTCGGCTAGATCCTTCTTCAACAGAAACTCATCTTCTACTGTTTTTTCGGCTGCAGAGGAAAGTGACCGCCGCCCACAAAAGGTCAATACACTTTTATAAACTATTGCCAGCTAGATCCGCTAATGTGTTCCCGAAACGATGACAGGAGTAGGAGATGGTGAATAACCGTGCTGGACAGAGGTCAGCGTCCAGACTAATGAGGAGTAATTAAGTTTTTCTTCATCGTTCGTGCGCTTGCTCCTGACCTCTATTATAGACCTCATTTTGGTGAAGGGATTTGTAGCTGGATGATGGTGGAAAGTACAGAATGCTTCAAATGTGGTCAACAAAAAACAAGAGAAGCACTTTCAAACGAAGAGAAACATTTAATCTCTACTAATAATAAAAGAGAATGTGTGTGTCCGTGTGTTGGCCCTCTACAGGGCAGACCTCTAGACCTAGAGCAACGATATTTGGCACAAACATACTTCGAACGGTGGGAATGTGCCCCTTCGGAGCCCTTTTTATGAAATTTTAATTAATTAAAAATTAGGCGAAATTTCGAGGGTTTTCCTTAGTAACTTCCGAAAATAACAGCACAAAATGTATTTTTACACCATCTGAAAGAGCAAAAAATTACCTTTCCAATGATAGCAGTTAAATTGCCGTACAACGTTTTCTTGAATTTTAATAAATTTTTAAAACTATTTTTGGGCATAATTTACAACAATACTTTTCATTGTTGCAACGCAACTCAAACCGTTTTCATTGTTTAAACAAATATTTAATTGCATATTTCTCTTTCATTGTTGTAATCTGAGATTCTCAGCATATTTCAATCCAGCTAACATGCCTCTCGCCATAAAATGTGCCGCATCATTTTAAAGTTGAAATCAAATGCAAGAGGAATAACAAAGTGTAGATTGTGCCTACAACATGGAATTAGAGGTTACATGACATGGTCAGTTATTTGACTCCATTAGGAACATTTATACAGACAAAGAACAGAAGAGGTCCAAGGTCACTAATAGAACATAGGTTAAATATCTACCACAATCTAAAGTTTAAAATTACGTTGTTAAGAGAATCATGAATATAAAATGATGCAAGATTTAATTGAAATCATATTCCAGGCGAACAAGCTGGGCGCCGAAGGCGGCTAGTAAGTACTAAAAATGATGTTGGTATAATATAAAATTTAAAAATACATTAGTGTTGCTAATTGTTTAAGTTGAAAAAGTAACATTATTTGCAATAACATATACATTATACTGTCTATATGATTTTACTTGCCTTAAGTAATACTGATTGTCCTGCTTTCCAGATATATTTGAAAAATTACTGGAAAGCTATGTTTTAAACCGAATGTTAAGCATTTTTTGAAAAAAGGCTGAAAATTATTATTAATTATTATTCCGGTTGTTTTTCCATTTTTATTTTCTCGTATACGGACTATACAAACGGAAAGTTTTGTAATCGTCGGAAAATTCGACATCGATTTTAATGAATCACCGCATTTCAGATCTCCCTGAGTCCGAAATTATTAGTGTTTGAATTGCTCCTTCCACCGTTGGGGCGAATTTTTGTACCCCGTTCACGCAACGGGGTATTCAACTAGTAGATAAATAAAGATATGGGGAAAATTTGAGAGGGTCAGTATTACACATTCCCCTTGTACAGCAAGTCGAGTCCACATGTCAGTAGACCCTGTCCCTCTATCGGGTGGACTCTAACGCCACTCCTGGTGCCAAGGTTCTGCATATTGTCACATATCATCTCAGAGAAGAAGGACGCTGATATAAATCTAATATTAGCTTGAAAAATCCAGAAACTTACCATTTGTTTGAATAAAATATTTTATTACTTTAAATTACGTATACAGTGTTTAGATAATTAAAAAAATTATAATTTTAAATTAATCAATTGTTTTAGTTACTTCTATTAGGTAGATTCCTGATAAGAAGACTACCTATTGAAATGGTTCTTATGGCACGACTTCTGGAAAATTTCTGCACAGTTTCTCCGATCACGGTTATAAGAACTCAAACATGATGTCCCTAGATTAAAATTTTATACTCAGAGGGGAAAAAACCATTTTATAAACAGTTCTTATGTATATAAAGCAGTGGCAAATTCAGGATTCAGGCCTGGGGGTGTGAGGTCATAAAATTTTGTATCGTAGTGACGAATGTCAAACCTCATGGCTTATGTATACCAAATCACTTTAACTTTACAGACTTCCTTCACCTGATAATAAGAATCATAAAGAACACTAAAATACTTTCAATAATTTAATAAAAAATACATTGAAATAACCAGACAAAAAATGCCTTCGACTGCGTCAACGCTACAAGTACAAGTGGAATGACTAGAAAAGTAGGAAAATTTTCGAGCCAGGCAAGCCAGAAAGCAATGTTGTCACGATTTTATAATTTTTTAAAAATGAAAATTAAGAGCAAAAAGTTGAAGTGATTTTTAAATAAAATCAAGAATTTGGTTTATCTTGGGGGGGGGGGCGGTGCCCCAGCCCCCCCCCCTGATTTCGCCACTGATATAAAGCTAGAAGCAGGACATCTTAAAGGTTTTCTCGACAAAGAGTTGGATTTCGAAAATCATACAGCTCTTGCTCTACAACAACATTTTTAAGCCATCAAAATATATATCACAGTTTCTTTATGAAACAAAATTTAAGAAGAGATTTCTTATTTTAATAAATAATGTATTTATGATCTTTTGATAACAAGATATATAGTAAACATTTCAAAAGAGAGCTTACATTGAAAATTTGTCTCATCCCCCACCAGTAAGTCTAACGTAAGTAATGAAAATGGTATCCGTTCGCCGAATAACAGAAATACGAACAAATATTTCAAAATTTACATTTTATTGTGTTTTCAAGAAATAAAACCCATTATCCTGTTTGTGAAAAACACCACTCAGCGAAATTGCGCCGAAGCGTATAATGATGGCAATTTCCGCTACGAATGGATAATGATGCCATCTACAGTTACTGGATAGTCTTTAATCTTCTGAAGTACACTTGATAATGACTACTACAAACAAATTTCTAGGTTGTAGGAATACTTTTTGTCGATTATTGCAGAAGTACTTTCCAATAAAAATATTTAACAGCTTCATATTCTTTTTTTAGAAGGATCGTAAATCTTCATATGTTTTAAAGGCAATTATATGAAAGACTTACATTGTGATGTTGTGGAAATCTTGTTGTGATGGCTTATGATGAATGCAAATAAAATGTCTAAATTTTATTTTATACTAGCTGTTACCCGCGACTTCGTGCGCGAAGAATTTGAATTGTTACTTTTTTAAAATTCAAGAATGTAAATGTTTCGTTATATGTAGATAGGGGAAATTAAAAGTTCTGATGGTTGATAATACATAATTGGGCGACTAACAGGAGTGTACTGTACATGTGTCTGCTGTTACAGTTAGGTAAATTGTTTATATATGATAACTCACTTTTGTATACGACGTCTTTTGTTTCGCGTTTTTTGCACCGATGTATAGGTTTAGTGGGCTGGACACACGCAAACATGCCACATATAGTTAGTTACCAACAGAAAAAAAATGTGATTTTTCCATATGTACGCCTGCCCCTTTGAGTGTCTGACCCTGAGCCTGGCAAATGCTAATTTTAAAGGGAATTGTTACCTTTTGAACTGGAATGGTAAATCCTTCGGTATTATCGAAATGCGTAGAATTTAGCACTCTCATCTCTCGCTATGCCAGTTATATCAGTAGCTAGCACGACTTTTGGTCCTAAGTGTGTAATTTTAAACCGTGTGCCATTGCGCAGTCTCGGTACATCGAGGTTACGTATGAATAGTTCTGGCACACCGAATTTTAATCTCAGCTTGTCGGAAGGTATCCCTGAGAATTCTATGGGGTTGAAGAACTCTACAGGATATGATTTTACTTGTAATTGCCCATTACCGTATCTACAGATAGATATTCTGTAATACATCCCTCCATTTGTGAAGCATTTTTTTTTTATTTATCTGACCTAAACTTTCATTAGTCAGTGCCAAAATTACCCAATCAACAAACAATCTCTATTCCTCTTTTTAGCTTATAGGGAAGGATAAACCTTGCTTATCAGTTCCTCTGTACTCTGAACAATTTTTAAAAAGTCCCAATTTAATACACTGTTTGAATCTCTAGCAATCGCCGAATCTATTTGGCAACTGTATCAAGCACCAAGTTCGGATCAGTTATTTCTTTAGTAAACAAAACGTTGAATTCCGTCTTCATTGGGCTTATGCAATCCTTTCTTTTTAAATCGGTTGAAAAAAGCTCTTAAAGCGTTAAAATTCGAAATGGAACTATTGCAATTAGCTAAATAGTTTGATTTAGAATTTAACCACCAGTGATTATCCAAATCGTTTGGTTACAAATTTAACAGCCAAACAAATCTTGGATGTCGATAAAAAGAGGGATAAAGAATTATTTTGGCGAGCTATCCCCTAAATTAGGCTCTTATTTTAAGTAAACATTGAACGATATTTTCCTTTAGATATGATTAACTTTAGCTTTTAAATTTTAATCCAAAAACTCTTGAAACTATATCATATCTATCATTGGTTTTCTGTCCTGGCGTCTATTTTTCAGTTATTATTCCACAAATTAATTATTTATTTCTTTTCTCAGAAAGGTCACGTGATGCTTGAATTTAAAAATAAGTTATTTCAAATGCTTGCACTTTTCTGAAGGATCGCGTGACATTTCATTTTGTTTACGCATTCCTTAAGGATCACGTGACAGTTGATTGAAAAATAAAGTAGTAATCTTCATCGCAAATCGCTTGTTAATTATTTAATTGTTATCTGTAATCAAAAATAATGAATTAATGAATAATAAAATAATGAATAATAACATGATGTCACCTACCCTATGTCCGTTCCTGGGTTTCAAGCTACAACTCTGCCAATTTTCATTTTCATCCAAATCGGTTTGGTAGTTTTGCCGTAAATGCGTAAGAAACAGACACACTTAAACACACAGAAAAAAAGTTGAATTATTTCAAAGTCTAACCGTTGCCTAGCAATGGAGTAGATATAAATCTTCGTTATTTCAAAATCGTCTGCCCGTTTTAAAAATTATGGAACTTTTAAAAATTAATAACAATCGGAGGAAAAATGCCACAGAAATAGAATTGGTATCATCAAAACGATAAAAATTGGAACTTTAAGATGGTATAAAAATATTTTTGTCGGACAATTTGCTCCGAAGTTACGGCGGAAAAACGGTTTCGGTTAATTTCTAATTAACTGCCTGTTTAATTAACTTTTGGACTTAGAAAAGTTGATAAGTGTCTTCCCCTTGTCTTAAATAGTGAGTGTACAAAATTTGGTTGAAAACCGTCTATTGGTTTAGGAGGAGATGTGGAACATAGCCACATACATACATACCCACATACACACATACCCACAATGACTTTTATTTATATTAAGATTTAAGCCTTTGTCAAGAAATGCTAAATGAATAAGTTTCAAGTAAATTATATTATGAGGAGATATAATGTAATAGAACCTGAGGACTTTTATAGACTTATCGGTTAATTGTTAGATATTCTGAATTATTTAAAAATAAGTACAGAGAAGGAAAAAATAATAATTTAAAAAGTGATAAACAAAATATTTAGAATCTATTTTAAGTTACTTTTTACCCATTGATGCGGATTTAAACTAAATTAGGGATAATCATGGCTTTAAAATGCTGCCATTGAAAGAAATCTGAATAGAATTTTATCAGATAAACATTTTTTATGTTATCATCAAGAAAATAAGATAATAGGAATGCTCTAAGGTTCTTATTTCTATTTTAAATTACTCTTAACTCATATATTTGGATTTAAACTAAATTAGTGATAATCATGGCTTTAAAATGCTGTCATTAAAAGAAATCTGAATAGAATTTTATCAAATAAACATTTTTTATATTAATAGAAAAAAATAAAATAATGGAAATGCTCTGCGGTTGATGAATCATAAACTTCTAATGGGATTTGAGGAAATGGGATCTCTGTCTGCGTATCCTAGAAAAGGAAGAAAATCCATTTCTGTAGAAGTGGTACAGAGGTTAGGATTCAAGCAGAAGGGGGCAGAGCTTCAAACTTTCAGGCCAACACCAGTTCCTGCATCATGTTCTCTACGAATGTTTATAAGTTTTATAACAGCTGATGCATTATTTGGAAAAAAATATTCCATGTGTACTGTGAATTTCACGGTAATAGCCCTCTAGTAACCACATTTGAAAGTTATTTTTTATTCGCTGAATTTTCTTCCTGCACTTTTATTAAGTCATCCATAAAATTTCAGACTTTTTTAATGAATGCTGGAATTAGCAGCAGGGAAGCAGCCCTGAATACGGAACTTTAATTATGGGGACCCTGTATATCATTTTTAAAACAAAAATAATAAATTGAAAATATATTCCATGTGTGCTGTGAATTTCACGGTAATAGATAGCCCTCTGGTAATTATATTTGAAAGCTATTTTTTTATTCGCTGAATTTTCTTCCCGCCTTCATTTTAAGTCATCCATAAAGTATCAGACTCTTCTGATGAATGGTTAATTGCTATAAGCAGCTCTGAATAAGGAACTTTAAATATGGGCACCCTGTATATCATTCTTAAAACAAAAATAATAAGTCCACTTTTTTCCATAAAAGACTTAAAAGAATATGAAACAACGTAACTAATAAGCTTCTCAAATACTTTATCTATATCTATTTAATATTTTTTCAATTAAAAATATTCCATGTGTACGGTAATTTCACGGTAATAATCCTCTGGTAACCATAATTGAAAACAATTTTTTTTATTCGCTGAATTTTCTTCCCGCCCTTTTATTAAGTCATCCACAAGGTTTCAGTCTTTTCTGATGAATACTTAATGGCTACAAGCAGCTCTGAATAAGGAACTAAAATGATGGGCATCCTGTATTTCATTTTTAAAAGAAAAATAATAAGTCCATTTTTTCCATAAAAGATTTAAAAGATTATGAAACAACGTAACTAATAAGCTTCTCAAATACTTTATCGAAAACAAAGACAGTAAATTTTATAAAAATAATGAATGTTTTTGAAAATTTTTAATAAATTTAGACTCAACATATTTGGTTTTGAAGTAAAAATCATTTTCTATAAAAAGACTCGCAGTCAAAGTGAACAAACATGTATTTAGGATCACCGAGGGGATTCTGTATTCAAAACTTTCCAATCTTGAACTAGGCGAGGAAAAAGGATTAGAAAAAGAGGGTTACGACGGAGGAACCAGACCAGAGAGATTATTGGCAAGAAATAAAATGAATGAATGTATGAATACTGTTCAGCAACGGATTTCGAGACTACCACTTTTGGACGATTTTACACCGGAAAGGGGTGTCAGGCAATGAGTCATATGAACGCATTTCCGAAGTTCTTTCTTAGATCACGCTCAGTAAAATGTAAACATCACCCTTCCATTCTTCACTTTCCTTCCTTTACGCCTGGAGCATGCACAGAAGCGCGGAGGCTTTCCGATTCCGTTGCTAAATAATACCCCCGAATGCAGAAAATGTCACTGACACATTTCTAAAGCAGGTTTCAATGCTGAATATT
>BGPR01006235.1:0-28925 GCA_013235015.1 Araneus ventricosus | reverse complement strand
CAAAAATTTTCAAAAGTTTCCATACGAAACAAATTTTTGAAATTAAAAATAGCAGAATTCTTTTAGAAAAAAAAAAACCCCTAGATGATCTTCCACAGTTCCTGAAATTTAAATAGAGAAGTAAGCAACTATAAAAACATTTAAATGAAAAAAACTATTAAAGAACTAGTTGAAATTCGCTGAAAAAAGTTGTAAAATACCAATCGGATCAGTTTTGTAAGAAAAAGGGAATGATCAGACAGTACTTTTTTTATTCCGAACTTCCTTGAAGAAAAAAAAAACTTTTTAAGCAATTTCGAAGAAGAGTCCTCTCTAACGCGTTAGTTGGCAATCGAACGCATCAAATTTATTTCTTCGTTGGCTTTTTTCACAAAATGGAAATTCGAATTCTTTACAAAAAAGCGATATATTCTAAGTTTTGGACTTTTCTCAAAACTTTATTTTTTGTCGTAATTCCATTTTAAACCAAATGATGTTAGGCATGCATGGCACTTTTTAAAGAGAAATTTAGAAAAACAAATATTTGAATAGTTTTTCGGTACCATCAAGATATTTTTGCCAATGTCGGGACGCAAAACCTGGATGAAATTCTGATAAACTTATAGCCCATTTCCGAAGACCCCCGTAAAACGGGGGTTATCGCATGAGCCGCTCGAAATGGGGCTATTATGCGGGGGCCACAGTGCCCCATGTTCTGTCGTGCTGGCCGGTTTTTCATGTAAACGCGGATGCTAGGCAGGGCAGGGTGATTCTTGTCATATTATAGGGCTTTTTAAAAATTAATTTCTGAAATTAGTCCAATAATTTATGAGCAATTTGTATAAAAATTAATCTTTAAGAAAATTATCATTTATTAAAATTCTTGTAAATATTCTAATTCATTCGTAATCTATAAATTTAATATTCTATTAGAATATTAAATATTCTAGTTCGTGTTAGTTCTTATTCTAAGAATAGTTATTTTAATAATTATCTTCTAATAATATTTTTAATTTCATACCTAAATTGATTTTTTTTATCAAACATATAGATGTCACAAAAACAAACAAACAAACAACCCCGTAAATGTATGAGATTCTGATACAAATAATGTGAGGAAATTGGAATTTAAATCTTATAAAATATTTTAACTTATAATGAATTGCGAGGAATTTTTTTCGAATGGTATTCATTGTGTCTTAATTTCGTTATAATATTGTTTGATTTTCGATAAAAAATATTATTTCCTACATTTAGGAATAAAAGGGTGTTTAAAAGAAGCTTTATATTTTAATATTTCTATTTTTTTAGTTTTAATATATTTCATTATTCATGATTATAAATATTACGGAATATCACAATCAATATTTCACAAATTGACTCTTAGATCCCAAACCTCTATGAAATCAATAGTATTAAAATTAATTGATAATTAAGACTTGTAAAATTATTAAAATTTTGTATTGCCATCGGGAACTAATAAATGTACAAAATTTCAGAACTCTGGTACATCAGGAAGAGAGAGAAAAATCGATCACAAAATTCCTTTCTTACAAACATGAAACATTTAAAATTAAATAAACTTGTTTAAAAAGATATGGATGAGGTCATAAAAAAACTACGGAATGTTTCCATCGAAACAACCAATATTACTAGCTAAAGTGCTATCAGTTATAAAGAAATGCAAGGAATTATTTTTGTGTATAAATCTGTCTTTAAAATTAAAAAGAAAACAGTAAATAAAAGTGAAACACGAATAATTTCTTTGTGTACTAATTTACGTAATATAGTGTGCGATATTTTTAATTTAGTCTTAATAATTTTTGTAAATATATTTTTCGTTTCTTTTAATTTTCAAGGTCATTAATTTTTTATGCCTTGTCTACTATATACTTTTTAAAAGAAAAAGAAAATTTCAACAGTAATGAATATAATTAAGCAATTGCAAAAAATTTCTTTTCAGAACAATTATTTCCTTCGATAGTTTTTAACAGTCAATATCATGAAGTTAAATTAATTGAAACCACAATCAAACAGCTGAAAATATTTCACGGAAAAATGCACACTGCAATTATACATTTTAATTTGATATACATATAATGCTATTCCGTAGGTAAAGTGTAGAGCAAACACCTTGAATAAGAAGGCAGTCGTTGATCCAATCAATACTTTATTTCAGTTTCTATTTATCCATTTTAAAGACCATAATGCAGATTATATATATATATATATATATATATATATATATATATATATATATATGAACTTAATGGTTATAATAAAAAGTAAATTCCACTCCATGGCCATGAATGAAGCTTGCGCGCAAAGGCAGCATTTCGACGGAAAGGAATTACATGATGAACCAGCTGTAGTAGCCTCCCCTAAACTTTCTCGTATACTTCTCAAAAATTTTTCATTTCCCCTCCCCCTGCGGGGATAAAAAATTCGAACCTACTGTAACCTCGAATGCAATGACTATCAGAAGGTTTTTCAATGTAGATCATAGCGATTGTAAAATATTTAGGTGAAGAATCAGATTGAAAGAGATGTGTATGTATTAAAACTTAGCAATATTTATTTTCTATCACAATCTAGCAAGCTCCGCTAACGCGAGGGCGTGCAAGAGCGAAAAGAAAACAGGAGAAAATGACCTCGTCCGCTATCGCTGAATAGCGTGCGCATGCGTAGAGATTACTTTCAGTATGCAAGTAACAAAATTGAATATGCAATTTGAACGCCTTTTATTTCAACCGATTGAAACGAAATTTGGGCACAGATCTATAATTAATGTTAGCAACCGTCATACCAATTTTTATTTATCAAAGCCGTAGGGTTTAGGAGATATAATGTGTAGAAGTATGCGATTATACAGACGGATAGACAGTCAGCCCTTTGACGGATTTGACGCAAAATTGGATGCGGACTACATGGTGAAAAAGGGCTGTTACAACATCGTGGCGGGTTTTTATACGGAGAAGCGGGGTAATTCCCTTACTCTGGAGGCCTGTTGAATCCGGACTTCTTCCAGTTACAGTGGCAGTTATTTTTATACTAGAGCTTAAGTAGAAATAATTTTATTAATTAGAAGTTAAGAAGTGCTTTTAAAATTAGGAAAATGTTAAGTTATTACATACATCTGCTCTCATAATATATCTTTCATATGATAAAACATGTAATTTAGTTAGAGAATGTGCTAGATTCCATTAGAATTAGATTTGGAGGGACTAGCTAGACATATATTTGGAAAAATAAATCTAAATTGAATTATTCAGAGGAAACATGGTAAAATAATTGAGTAAAATCTCGATTGTTCTTTATTTCTACCTCCCCCCTGAAGTATTGAATACTCCTCTCTGAAGTATTGAATACTCCTCTCTGAAGTATTGAATACTCCTCCCTGAAGTATTGATTACTCCTACCTGAAGTATTGAATGATCCTGTTGCTTCCGCTACATGTTCCAAAGCAAAAAAGCACCAATATCCGAGAGCTAAATGGAACAATATTCGCAATTTTGAAACTTTTCGTTAGGTATCACCGCCAATGTGCATTTTGCGGGGATGATATATGAGACTCAAACCTTAAACAATTTCTCATCGTATTTTAAGTAGTTTATTCAGCCCTCGACATCCATCAAACGCCAAGTCCATAGGCCATTCATAACGCCTGTCCGTCCAGGGATATCATTAAGAAAGATGGGTTTTTTCATCCTTTTTAGTCAAACGTATACCAGAGGAGCGTGTGCTTCCATTCAGTAAAGAGCTCGGATAAAAATTGATGTACAGAACGACAAATAAGAGAAAATCTGCTTTGTCTTACGGCATTTCTTCCCTAACTTCTGTTCATGGTATTAACGTCGATGGATTTAGTAATGAATATAGACACTAAGGAGATAAACTGTCTGCACCGACAGTCACTTTTGCTTTTTGAAGTTCCGAAAATAAAAAGAAGGGATAGCTTTTGATTGTTCTTTTAGTTCAAGGCAAGAATTTAGAACACGTTTGATCTTAAGAGAATGGAAATGTATAAGGTGTGCCCAAATGAAAAGGAATCTACAGTTATATGTCAAAAATATTTAATAACAATATTCTAATTACAGTTCCTGTGGAAGAGTACAACTATAAATAATCGCCATTGGCATTGATACACTGATCCCAGCGCGTAGGAAGGGAGTGGATGGCTTCAGTGCAGAAACTCCTGGGTTGCTGACGGATCCAGTTTTCCACGGTGTCCTGCACTTCCTTGTTGCAGGTGAACCTCTGACCTTTCAGAGATTTTTTTTAAGAGGCCGAAGATATGGGAGTCACATGGGGAGAAATCGGGACTGTAAGGAGGATGTTGCAGGATCTCCCATCGAAATGTTTCAAGGAGCTTGAGGGTCTTCTTGGCCACAGGTGGCCTAGCGTTGTCCTGGAGAAGCACTATCCCATTCGAGATCCTGCCCCTGCGCTTTTTCTTGATAGTCTGTTTGAGTCTCAGCAACGTGTAATACCGCTTAGCGTTAACTATCGCACACCGTTGTAGCCAGTCGATGAGTAGAGGTCCTTCTTCACCTCTTTCATCCTGCGATAAATTTGTGAAGCATGCTTCCCTTATGCGTTAAGAAATTGGATAACTGCTCCTTGTGCTGATCTGGAGGAATCCGTCATGCAACGAACTGCGGAAAAAACGTTTCAGAAATGAGTATATTGATACGAAGCCGTTAACTTCGGAGGTGCAACTGGGAATACCACCGCGCCATTTATCGGCTAGCACATTAACTCACTGGGATTTGATACAACGCCGATACAGCTAAGGTCCCCTTTTAATTTGGACACGCCTTATAACTGACAATACTTTTTTCGAATCGGGCTCAGAAATTACATGGTGGGGAAGAACAGGATTCGAAATGTTTGCTGATAGTTTAGGCAGAATTGAGTTAACCTAGAGATGTCAGCAAATGAAAATATCTTTTTTTCCCTTCCAGAACAAACTTATGTTTTAAATTTTGAATTGGTTGTCAATAGCAAAGAGGTTCGGCTGAAAAATGCAGAAAGAAAACCTTTGGTCTCATTTTAATGTCCCACTTTAGAACTAGCCGTAATGACCTTCTCTAATAATATTAGGCTGTTCAAGGAATGCTTGAAATCTCATTGAAATCCTTAAACAGACTAACAAAGGAACGTGATAAATCATTAATAAATGTCCATCTCAACATTGAGGCCTCCCCCACCCCATAGAATACTTATTAGAGGGTAAAAACTGCTTTTCGGACTCATAAATTGAAAAAAATTAAACTTAAGCTTGATGGAGATTAAATAAATCTCTTAAATTTAGTTAAACATTTATCTCCAAAACTTTTTTGTAGGTTTGATCATTTACTGGAGAAACAACCTGTTGTAAGTGGGTTGCTTGTTGAAAGGGGGCGAAGACATGGAAGGTATATTTTTTTTACAGAGATGAAACAGGGGCGTAGATTTGCACAAATGCTCGAATATCAACTCGAAAGAGATACAAAATTGAAAAAGAAACAAAAACAGGAGGAATGCAACTAAGTCCTTTGAAATGAATAGCAATATTATTACTTACAACTTGAAGCTCATGGTTGTTTCTATTTGCATTCAGCAACCGAATCAACACTTACCGCTATCTACCTTTCAATTTCAGTAATAGAAACGCCACAATAATCCTTGAAAAGTCTAGAAACTTGGTATTATTTAAGTGAATGATTGGATCTTTATTGCGTTTATTTAAGTCTCTGAAATGTTAAGAATATTTTATCTATGGCAGTTTAAGAAATTATATACGTAAACGTGAATTATCTGCTTTTGAACTCAAACTGAGAAAGGGAAAAATACGGGTCAAACATTTAGAGAGTTCCCAGGTAGCACAGCATGTTGTCCGATATTGTGCAATATTGTTTGATATTATATAATATTATATGATATTATACAATATCCTACAATATTGCTAATATTGTTCATTATCGTATAATATTGACCAATATCTTTGCGCTACTAGGGTAATCAGTGAGACAAAATTAATTTGCTAAAAATGAACCGAATTTTATTCATCGCAGTGAGCGCTTCTAGATTGAAAATTTAAATTCAGAAGAAAGACTGTCAACTGCTCCCTACTTATGAATATAAGACAAGAATGAGGCTTAACTACTAAAACTAAACTACTTTAATTACTTAAATTTTTATAATTATTACTTTCGAATTTTTCGAATAAGTGATCCTCTCGAGAACCGATTAGTCCTGGATAATTGATGTCTCATTTCACTCTTATATAAAATAACAACTTTCGTTTTTAATCAGCTTTCTTACGTGAACGAAAGATGTTTCACAATTTCTTTATGAAAATAAACGGCAAGAATCTAAAAAAAATCTTATTAGAACATTCTTATTTAAATGAAAAAAAAAAAACATTAACGTGCTTTTGAAAACATGATATAGAAGAAATATTTCCAAAAATTCGAACAATGACTTCACAGAATTTCTATTATAAATAAGCTTAATGGAATTAGGTTGCCTTGATCATAAGAACTCAATTATTTCAAATCATTTCTTCTTTTGATATTTTGAAGGTAAAAAGAAATGAATTATCCTGAGCGACAAAAGCACTCAACAAAATGGCGCAGAAACATGGAATAATAAGAATTTCGGATTATAGTGGATTATTATGCCATCGCTACTTATGTAATCACCCTCAATCTTCTTAGAAACATTTTATAATGATTTTAGAAAATTTCTATAATACAGGATTAACTTTTCTGACTCGCATATGAGCTAAGACCTTCGATTACCAAAGAAAAGCTTCATACTCCTATTTTTTACAAAATTTTGTAAGCCCTTTGATTCTTTTAATTTAGTTACATTAAGGCAGCTTATGTGATACACTTATAAAAATGGACCAAAATGTATTGAATTTCAAGACACCAGTATCGAAAAATATTAAAGAGATACGTATAGTAACATGTGTTTTATTATCGCAAACTATAATGCAGTGGAATTTTAGAACAATCATAAGATGTAAAAGGCTATATTTCAAATACTTTCAAACTACTTTAAAATAACGCCTACGTAGTAAAAAATCATTACTTAAATGAAAGAATGAACATAATAATAGAATAAAAATAATTTTTCTTAATCCTAAGAAGAAAAAATTTCCTACTGAAGTGAAGTAACTTTAAATTGACGATACTTATTTTTGGACACAGATGTTCGCTTTAAAAGATGGCTATGAAAGTGAGAGGAAAAAACAAAATTTAGACACAAATTGATGAGATTAAGATGTTATTTGACGGTTGAGTTTTGATAAAGAACAATAATTAACAAAAAAAATTATTAAAAGAGTTTAAATAATATGAGAAAGCGTACAGCTTTTGGTGTCCTCTTTGTTATCTAGTCACGGTTCAAAGATACGAGAACAAAAGATCTCTTGCAGATTCAAAAGGGGACTACAAACCTCCTTAAATAAAATACGATGTTCGTGAAAACTGTATACTCTGTTTATTAACCATTTGTGTAATTAATGCTATTACTTTCCCTTTAAGCATAAGGTAGCTTAGTAATAAAAGTAACAGCTATGGAAACACATTAGCTTTTTAATAGCCACCGTAGGCGATGCAAATATATATTGCGCATTTTTGGTCTAGAAGAGAAGACAAAAACTGAAAATATCCAATGAAGGACATACATTTCCTTTCTATTAATTAGAGGATTTCAAAGAAATAAGAAAAATGCGCACACTACAGAAGATCATTTATTTTTTGAGCAACTTTTGTAAACATAATATTTAATACATATAAGACAATAAAGACTATGTATATTTTTATAATTAGCTCATATCGAACTTAAAAGGAAATATGTAAGGTAAACGTGTGGAAGATTATTACAGAGACGTACTGAGTACCTCACAGATGTGCTCTCCTCATTTTTGCGTTTTTAAAAGATATCTTATTTATCAAATATTTGAAAATCCTATATTTGTAAAAAAGGTAGGTATCAAATGCATCATGTTTTAGAAATAATCTTTATTTTCTCGAATATTAAAAATGTATTGTAAAGTAAACTAGCTGCCATCTCATGGCTCAAAGTTCATATTTCTTCTTTTATTTCCATAGCAACTCAATCATAATAAAAAAGTAAGGTATAAGCTTTTATTCAAAATGCACTTTAAATGAGAAAAAATGAACGCAAAAGTTGAAAATTTTTCTGATTACAATAAAATGCATGGTTCGATTAAAAGCGTGGGAGCCTTTACCTTCTAGGAATATTCCATATATTTAAGGAAATATACACAAAATATAAGGTGTTATATAAGGCGCCCACACTTTTATTCGAACCATGCATTTTATTGGAATCAGAAAAATTATTTTCAACTTTTGCGTTCGTTTTTAATCATTTAAAGTGCATTTTGAATATAAGCTTATACCTTAATTTTTTTATTTATTTTATTTTCTACTTTTTAGTGGCGGCTGACATGTTAGGCATAGTAAACCAAATTCAATTATTGAATTCTCCAATATAAAACACATATTAATAGCCTCCGCTCGCGTTGCGTAGCCGTTTCAATACGCGCCATCTGTCTATATATATTTCTCTTACGCAGCGCGATTGCGATTACATTATTTCGAATTTGAAAAAAAGCGCGACACAGACCGAGAGATGAAACAAGACTCACTCCTCCGATCTGACCTTTGACCCTCAAGCCGTTCCGAAATGGGGATGATTCACACGCCGCGTCCCCTTCTATTGTGTGTCGTCTAGTGGCGTTGTTACAACCCTACGTAACGTGAGGTTACCACCTGCCAAACTTTATCACCCAAATATAAGGCTGAAATTTTAATTTCATTTTGTTAGGTTTAAAATAGGTATAGATTGCCATTATTTTTTTTTTCATAATATTGTATTGTCTCCGGAAACCGACCACTGTGCTAAATTTCAAAGCTGTAGCTCGATTGGAAGTGTGTAATAAATCGATCTGAAAATTTGTGGACAAGATACTCAAGTTGAAGAAAAGCTCATAAAAAGAACTCCTCATAAATGTAAGTTTTAATTTTTACAGCTTTAAATGAATCATAGGTATCGTCAATATGATAATCCAGCAATTGGAACTAGATGATATTAGATCTCATACATAGCATTTTTAATCAAAGATGCTGAAAATGCATTAAAAAATCAACTAGCTGCCGTCTTTTGTTTTCAATTTCATTTCTTTGATATTCATTAATTACTCAGTTATAAAACGTAAAAAAAGAGATCAGAAATCTATGGCAAAATATTTGAAATACTTTTTTGAGCGATTTTCTAAACACTTGTCAAACTTTTTATATTCCGCATTTTTAAAAAGATTTGCGTGACTTCGGAGCAAAAGTCTGTGATCGGTTATTCATTAAAAGTAGTTTTTAAAAAGCATTTACAAAAACTACTAGCGTTTTCTTAAATGTATTTTCTAGAGCATATTCATTTTTCTTAAAAAAATCAATTATGGAGGACATTGAGAAGCAATTAAAATTACTATCCAATTAACTGTGAAGGTCAGAGATAAAAACATCTTGTTAGAATATTCGATATTTTGTTTTATTTTGCAATTTATTCTCGCCGCATCAATGGAAGTTTTTTGTACTCTGATTATTTAAGCAGAAAAATTTAATTGATCCCGAAAAACTTCTTTCATTTTTTGCATAAATTGATTGAAAATGAATAGAAAAACAACTAAAGTTTTTTGAAAATTTGAATTAAAACTACAAGGAAGGATAAGATAGTTGTTTTAAAAAGTAAACATCTCTTATTTTCGATAGATTTAAGAAAAAGGATATATTTTTTTGTGTCAAGAGTTTTGTTTGAGCACGTGTTTCTTCCAGCATGACTTGTCTCATTTTGTATAAAATACTTCGTTAGAGAAGGTCAAATTAAGAAGAAAATTGATGGGTATTTGGTTCCATGAATTTCTATGGAAGAAAATGCAAATTGCTGAATGATTTCCGGTTTTCTTTCCATATTTAAGAAGTCTTTTTTACACGCTTTAATTTAATTTGTCTTGTTATATGTTTGTAATGACGAGATTTTGTGATCAGTTTTTCTTTCATTTCTTGATGTATTGAAGTTGTGAAATTTTGTGCAGTTATATGTTCCCGATGATATTACAATAATTTAATGCATTCAGAACTTTATTATTAGTTAAATGATTAATTTTCAATCGAAATGAGGGCGCTATCTGGTGGCGAATTTGAGAAAAAATGATTTTATGATTCCATTATATTTGTATTAATGAATGAGGAAATAGGTAAAGACTAAAAAGTAGGAAATAATAAAAATAAAAAATTGTTTTTAAAACATGCTTTTCATAGTGCATTAAGAAATAGAAAATATTTTTCTTTTACTAAATAACTTTAAATATAGAGCTCAAAATAAAATTATAAGGTCTTGAAGCTCCAGAAACAATATTATAAAAGAATTAAGCCACAATGAATGTCATAAAGACAGACAATTTCGAAACATTCATTAAATATTACAATATATTATAAATGTCATTAAAATACTTAATTTCATATAGTATTTCTAATAGCACTTCATGTTTTCACGAATATATTTTTGATAAAAAAATTATCTTCTTTTTTTTAATATACTTTGAAAAGCCCGTTTCTAAAAAAAATATTATTATCATTTATCTAACAGGATTAGCATGAAATTTGTAAATAGTAATTAATACCTGTTTCAAATTGCCTTTCAATTTTGAATTCCATATATTTGTCTTAAATTTTTTACTCATCGTTTCAGAGTTGAAAGTTTGACTTAATACTTATGAAAATGAAATTTTGATTAATTAGCAACTGAAAATAAAAGCATAAAACACGATAATTGTCAAAAGAATATCGATTTTTGTCCCGAAACTTCGTCGCGGCAGTGGTGGCCTAGTAGTAAGGTCTCAACTTCGGGGCCGGATGGTTCCAGGTTCGAAACCCGATTCCACTGAAGATCTGCCGCGTATCGAGCCTGTTGCGAGTTAAATCATACGTAGTGGCGAAACGTCCTCCCGTTGGTGTGGTGCGGAAGTTTGGAAAGGGGAATGGCAGCTCAGGTGTCGTCCTTGCCATCTGACTGTGGTTCAAAATTACGAGGTCCGTCCGAAAATAGACATCGCGTCGCTTCAAAATGGGACGTTCATATAAACTTCATTAAACTAAACCGAAATTTCGTTGTGCTGATTCGTTAGAAATATGTATTAAAATTTTATAGAAAAGTATATTTTGAAGCATTTAACAAGAAATAACGATTTTTGAAACATTTATCTATGAAAACGAAATATATATATATCGAATTCTGTATCAAAGTTTTGTTACTTATTATCTCAGTTGCATTCAGGAGGCCTTTCAAAGATTTGAAGAAAATAATAACATTTTGGCCTCTTAAACGCTCGCCACTAAATTCTAAAAGAAAGAATATGATTTCATATCCAATATGTATCTTCCACGTTTATTGTTCGTAGGATGTTTCATTTCTTGTTGTATATTTCATAAAAATTTCAATACCAGTACTGTATCCCCATACGTTTATTGTTCCTTGGATTTTATTATATGCTGACATTTCAAAACTTATATTGCGTTTTCCAGATCTTTTATTTCAATTGTTTTTATTTCTTGCTTGCAGAGTGAATAAATTGTCCTGATGTTTTATCTCTATAATACTGTTACAGTCTTTGATTTCATAACGTTTCTTGGGATTGTAAATATTATGTCAGACTTGAACGTCTTGGTAGTGCTTATGTTTTGTAAAAAGTTTTCAGCATATTCTTCTGCGAGAGTTTATGAATCATAAACATAAAAATATCAATCAACAACGTGCTAGGCCTTATTGCTTAAAATTTTGCAATAAAAGAATAACTTTCTGCTTCCAGCTACATCTTCAACTTGAATGAAATTGCCAAAGTTCGTGAAAGATAACCTATTAATGAGTCTGGTTCACTTTAAATCTGGTGTTGGGGTCAACGCCCTCCCGCAGTGTGACGTGGAAGTTCAGAAAGGGATGAGGGCGTCGTCCTAAGTCGGTCATTCATGACCACTCCATTCTGCGCAAATGGAGTTGTGGTACCCCATGTCATTCCATTTTAGCCCATCCATTCCGCAGGTCATTCACGACTGTTTCCACACCACGCAAATATATCGAGCACCAATTGCAGTAATTCACCGTTTATACGTTTCTCATTTATAAATCGTTTCATCAAAGTCTCTCCTCTTATGATGAAAGGGGGGCGGAGAAAAAGTCATAGTCCGACCCGAGTGCCACTTACTCTCGGTACACCACTGTCAGTATGTAAAATCATTAAAGGTTAACCGAGTACCGTTCCTATAGAAGGGAGAGGTCTTAGGGAGAAAAAGAAGGAATGGGGCTTCCGGTCAGGCACAGAAACACCAAAAGAAGAGAATGGGGAACCATAAAAAGCATGATATGAAGTATTTATGTTGTCTCCGTAACAATGATGAAGATGGGAATGTGGAATTCCAAGGGTTATCTGTCTCGTGTGATGTGGTTCACAGTACGGAGACAAAAAGAAGAGATTAATTTAGCTCCTAGCCGAGGGATCAGAGATACAAGAGAGAGCAAAAGAAAATCACATTAAATGGATTAAATCACAAATCAAATGGACATTACAGTGAAAAACTGTTTAATTATGTTTAAAGTGTTATAAGTATTTAGACTTAAAAATATTTCTAAACCGAGCAACGCAGTGTATATAAGCTAGAAATGAATATTTATGAATATTTTTTCACAACTGTTGGGTGCATGCGGTCTCATGTTCTCATAAGATGTTAAAAAATTCAGAAACATTCGTTATTGGTTATGAAAAATTCATTTTTTTTCTCCTCTTTGAAATTTCAAAAAAATGAGATAGGTGGCTTGTTAAGCGACGATTTCCAAACTTAACCGTTAAAAATTAGATTTTTGTAAAAGAAAGGAGGAAAAAAAATGCACTTAAAATTATTCATACTTAAAAATTTTGAGCGAAACAAAATTCTTTAAACGAATATTTTCATCAAACTTACATTTTTCTTCATAAAATTTTGAAGAAGAATTAAAATTAAAATTATTTCGAACAAACGCATGTATGAGAAACTAGTGGGTAAAGGAATGATACATTACATGAATCCGAGTAAACAAAATGTAGAATTATGAAATTAATCTCGCTTGTGTATAATTTTGTAAAGTTTATTTCCTTAATTGCATTCTCCCATTTGATAATCCAATCATTTCAAAAATAATAATAAAGCTCTTTTATATTTAAAATTTTTAGTGTTTCACTTAAGAATCAGAACTTTCTGAAAAAAGCCCCCCAAACCTATTTTTACTTAATTCATGTTCATACTAAATCACATACAGTACAGTCCTGGTTACCAGAATTAAAGAGGAGAAGGTGTTTCGGATAACGAATTTTTCGGTTAAGCCATGAACATCTATTTCTATTTTGTATCTAATTACACTATGCAAATCTGAAATGTTTTGAATGTAAGAAGAATTCAAAACTCTCTTTGTAGGCAACACTTGTGTTCTTTAATAAATTAAACTCTTCATTGGGCGCAATATTCGCAGCAGCGAGTTTGGGCGCAATGCGCCTGCCGGTCACAATCAAACACTATCGCAATTAACTTTGTTAACACCCATTAATTGTAATTTTAGCATTCTAAAATTTATCACTGACCTTCTTGGGGAGCCTGAAATGAAAAGAATGGGGATACCGTAGTAAAAAATGTTTCGCCCTCGCGATTATTTACCTGCAGTACAGTACAGTAGTACTACGTTATTTATCTGCAGTACAGTAACTACTGTACCTGCAGTACAGTAGTTTCTGGATTTCCAGTTTCAGAGACATTTTTATTATCCGAGTTTCGGTTAACCAGGGTTTCACTGTATTTCTAAGAGTAGCAAAATAAATTAAAAAAATCTTAGGAAAAGAAACTTCATTTCTCAAATTTTGAAAATTGTTGATGAACGAAAATTTCTTCTAACAGTATTCGCTATACGGAAGCTTATTTAAGCCCTTTAGTGAACAGAACCTACTAAGTAAACTGTAATTTTTTGTCACAACTATTTCTGTTATCCAGAAGTGTTAACAGTTTTTAAAATGTGTTAAAGCGTTCTAAATATCTACGAAGATTTTAAGAAGCTAGGATGTAT
This sequence comes from Araneus ventricosus, assembly GCA_013235015.1. Classification (NCBI taxonomy): domain Eukaryota; kingdom Metazoa; phylum Arthropoda; class Arachnida; order Araneae; family Araneidae; genus Araneus; species Araneus ventricosus. The sequence continues at coordinate 14,789 of BGPR01006235.1, read as the reverse complement.
AGAAATCCGTCAAAATAATTTTAAATCAATTTGAATTAGAGAAAATTGATGATAGTTAGATGAAGCATGAATACAATAATTAAAACTGAACAATGGTGGAAATTGTAGTTTGACTATTATGCAAGGAACAAAAGCCAGTTATGAAAGAAGTAAAATTTAGAAAGATTTAAATTTTATTACTGACGAATTTTTCATTTGATTTGGAAAATAAAAATTTAACCTTCCCAGAACACATTGCTGTTCTATTTAATGGATAAAACAGCACTAAAAATTTAATGTTTCAATCTCCTTAAAAATCTATAGATTCATGCACATATTTTGTCTTCGTATGTTGGGAAGCAATTGTTTAAGCATTTACTCGAAACTGAATTGAAGCATAAAATTAATTCATTGACATAATGAATTAAGTACTCTCAAAGCTAATAGTCACAATTATAAAATCACATAATACAAGTCAATTCGAAGGATAATCAATAATATTGCTATGCTAGTTCGAATAAAATATAGATAATTCTTATCTATAATTATATGCGTTTCTAATTATTATTTTAAAACTTGGAAGCAGAAGACGTACTGTCCTGGCTATAAGATCTCAGCTGCCGGTCTGGAGGATTCCAGGTTTGAAACCCGATTTATCGAAGAATCGACGTGTATGTGAACCGTTAAATCAGACGTCGAGGGTCAAATGTCCTCCTATTGGTGTGGCGTGGAAGTTTTGAAATGGTGTGCCTGCTCTGGTGTTGTCCTCGTCATATGACCACTGTTCAAAATTACGAGCTCCTTGTCTGTCCCAAAATAGCCCTCTTGTTGTATCAAAACGGTATGTAAGTGTAAGCAAATTACACTTGGAAACATTTAAGTAATTCCTGTTACAAAGCTATAAAGTCGTTTCCCTGAGATGCTAATCTTGGCGACAAACTTTCCGACTTGGCGATAAATTTGGCGACCATTTTAGTGACTTGGCGGCAAAGCTGGCGACTTTGGCGACAAAAGGAATATTTTAGAAGGACCTCAAACTTTCAACCTATTTCTACCGGCTTCATGAACTTTCTGGATATTACGTCACTTAATACATAATGAAGTCACTTCCTGTTGAAAAATTATGAAATCAAGCTCTCAATCCAAGAAGAGTTAGTTGGATTTTAATCAGCAAGCAAGCTGGTGAGCTAACAAGAAGCCTTCGAGCGCTGTGTTGAGATTTAATAGTGATCTCTGTAGTGAATTCTTACAAGTGCTGTTTTAATACTTGTGCTACGTTTCTTTGCTTAAAATATTTGTAAAATGAAGGGCTTTACTTTTTTTAGTCCTGCTTATTGGACTGCATTCACATACACTTACAAGTCTATTTTGTCACAATATGCTGTATATAAGAATTACGTTAAAAATATCAGCTGCTGTCCTTAATTCCACGTGAACTCTATGAATGTCAACTTTCGGCGTAATGTGATCATTTAAAAAACATTTACTCGAATCAGACTATCTTCACTCATAGCTTCTTCATTCTCTTGAACATTATCCTATCACTCTCTCAAATCCCCCTCCCTTACATACACATGTGCAGACGAAATAATAAATATAAAAAAACCCTTTTAAAAAAGCGTTTTTACCAATGCATTAAAAAAAGAAAAAAAATCTCAAAAAACTGGAGGTCAAAACAAAAATCGTAAAAGCGTGAAGCGCTGAAAATAATAGGAGAAAGATATAAAACCACAATGATTATGAATTATCATAAGGAACGAAATGTTATTAAACATTAATCATATACAATATATTATAAATGTGATTACAATTCTAATTTACTTACAGCTTTTCTGCTTGCGCCTCACGCTTTTCCGATTTTTGTTTTGACCTCCAGATTTTTGAGAAAAAATTATTTTCTTTTTTAATGCATTGGTAAAAGCGTTTTTTATAAAAATTTTATATTTATTATTTAATGCATTGGTAAAAGCGTTTTTTTAAATTATATTAATTATTTTCTAGATTTTATTAGTCTTTAATTTATGTCATAATTCAGAATTATAAATATTTTGGGATCTTAGAAACAATTTTTCATGAACTAATTCCAAGAATTATTTTATTGAAAAGAATCATAATAGGATATACTTTTTTTATTTTTATTGAAACATTTAAATTGCTATGTAAAGTATTTTAGTTCTCAACAATGCTATAGTTGGCGCCACTGAAACCTACAGAGTGCAAACATAATTTTGCGAATTTTTTTAAAAAAATTGAAAATTGAGAGCTCTGAAATTATTAAAATATTGCATTGTCATCAAGACCCAATAAATATGCAAAATTTCAGAACTTGAGTGCATTAAGAAGTGAGTGAAAAATCGATCACAAAATTCCAACCTTAAATACATGCAAACATGAAACATTTCGAACTCAGTAAAAGCGTTTAATGATAAAAAAAAAACTTTTTCAGTTTCTTTGAAGTCGTAAAGAACAACGAAAATTCAGTAAGATACGACAGACTGTTGTTACATCACTCTTCGTAAGAGATCACCCAGCATCTAACATTGCCTGAAAACTATTTGTAAAAAATAAAGTTCAATTCGTCATTCGATGCTGCTGTAGATTAAAAAGAAAATAGAAGTACTATCCAGATACGAGTCTTGCCTGCCAGGTATTCTTCGTGGATGACTTACATCAAAATCTGATAGAATTCGAGATTTTCCTCATCGATAAATTTAACCCCTCCGGCTCTTGTCTGAAAGCTGTATTGGGGAGAAATCGATTCAATATTTGACGAAACTGACTTTGTTGCTCCAAATTATTCTGAAGGAATAATGAAGTAAAAATTTGGAAATGGAGAATTGTTAAGAATTTTGGTGTGTTATATTTTCAGAAGAACTTTTGGTTGTTCATATTCTTTGTTATAGATAGTGTTTTAAGCAAATCATTAGAGGACTCAGAAAATTGCTAAGTAAATTCTTTCATTTCAACGCAAGAGTTTTCCTTATCACTTTAATTTACACTTTAACTATATAAGTATGGGCGATATTTGAGGGCTGTTTTTAGTTGATATAATGATTTCGAATATGTGTTTTATTGTCCTAAATCTGACTACCGAGTCATGAGTATTACTATGTGTGTTTGAAAATTATATATTAAAAACATTCGTGTTCCATTTATATAATCATTATGAAAGCACTTTTTCTTTTATGTTTCTATAAACAAAAGTTTTTTATATGTCAGGAATTTCAGCAAACATTTTTATAGAAGGATTTATCACATGATAAAAATTACTTATAATATTCTTAGAGGTTTTGCAAGAACGTTCTCAGAGATTTGTATTTTCCAATATTCTAGATTTAAAGTGTCGAAAATTGTTAGAAATCTTCACTCTGCAATCTCATATACTTAATGGAATATTAGATAATTGGCAAATGTAGTTTAGAGGGAAAAAATATATTTGAACTTTGCTATTGTAAGTTCTAGCCAAATAGTTATGACTCTTTTTACATCGATGTTAATTTTTATGTGTTATATTTATGTTATGATTTAGGTAGTACGTTAAGTAGGTTAATTATTATTAATTTTCATATCATGTTCTAACATTTTAGGATTATTAACTTATTTCAAACAATATTAGGATTCATAATTCAATAATCTAAATACATATAAACATACAAGCACGGAAAAGATGTTAATCTACCAAATTTTAAAATTGTCTCATTTGGTAAATAATTTTGGATATAGTAAATTTCTGGAAAGTTCTTTAAAGAATGCATTTTATCCTAAGTTCAAATGTATATGCATTTTTAAATGAATGAAAAGTTGAAAATCAATATTAGTGATCTTACGTCGGAAAAGAAAATGAAAGCAGTAACTTTTTTTGTTTTGAACAAAATTCTTTCCGCAGTTTCATTAAAAAAAACGTGATAGTAATGTGGTTTTGTAATCTCAGAAAATTAAATGATTGGTTTCAGTAAAAAAAAAATCCATTTATTTCACTTGCTTATGTTCTGAGGTTAAATGAATCAGAATTAAACTTAATATCAAAGAAGAAATCATGACAAAAAACAAAACATTTTCTTTTTGAGTGAAAAAAAGTAATTGTACTGTGGTATTGCAATCTTACAAAGTTAAATAAATATTTTAAGTCTTAAAAAAATTTCCAATTATTCTATTCGCTTATGTTTTGAGATTAATTGAATTAACCTAATGTTAATTAATAATTAAACCTAATCTAATTAAACCTAATATCAAAGAAGAAATCGTGACAAAAAACAAAACATTTTCTTTTCTGAGTGAAAAAAAGTAATAGTACTGTGATATCGCAATCTTACAACGTTAAATAAATATTTGAAGTCTCAAAAAAATTTATAATTATTCCAAGAGATTAACTGAATTAACCTAATGTTAATTAATAATTAAACCTAATATGAAAGAATATATCATGACAAGAAACAAAATCGAAAATGACACAGAGTTTATGAAACACATAATTATGGAAACGTTTACAGTATTTTTTATTGCTGCAAATCTGGAACATTAAGTTGCTTAACCAGTTAATTAACATTCAATTAATAATAGTTTTATCAATAATTTTCATTCACTTTTTTTACTCACTTAGTGACTTTTATTATGTGGAAATATTTGAGAAAGTTGGGGCGACAACATAATAATAATAATCATAATTAATATAATAATTATAAGCATGATCTGTACGATTATATAATATTAGGTGTGATTTTAATGAATGTATTTTGGTTATCATGAATCGTTGAAAACAATTTGTTTATTTCTAAAATCAATAAATAAGATAAATTTTATTGATCACATTTTCAATACAATCGGAATTTATTCTTTGTTATTGCATAATATTCTCTAATTAAGGATTTAAACTTGTATCTAAATACAGAGTATTGGATAATTCAATATAAATATCTTGCACTCAGTTTCAGTGCAATTTTGTGCTTAGTTAATTTAATTGGAAATCAACAATTAAGTTAAATAATCATTCAGACTTTATTATTCACTTATACCAGCGGAGTTAAAAACAGAGTATTGTATAATTCAATATAAATATCTTGCATTCAGTTTGAGGGCAATTTTATGTTTAGTTAATTTAATTGGAAATCAACAATTAAGTTAAATAATTATTCAGACTTTATTATTCACTTGTCCCAGCGCAGTTAATCTAGAGTCCCACGTTAATGATTTAGATTATGCAGAATTTATCGACTTTAAAAAGAGATGGAACGACTGTCTAATTAAGCATTAGTGGCTTACTGTTGACGATGACACTTCTCTGAGGTACGACAGAAAAATGGTCTTTTGGATGAAATTTGTTCAGCTTCATTTATTGTCTCCGTTAAGAAGCGTTTAGTTAATTATAAATGACATAATTAACTAACCGAGCATAATAAATGAACTTCTTATCTTTCTTAAGTTGCTTTTGGGATTTCGAGCTTTTCGACCTTTTTGAGGAATGTTATGCTCCGACATAAATAATGTTCTTAGCTCGTCGAGCATAATCTCGCTTCTTGAAGAATAAGTGAATATTTTTTATCTGTTAATTGTGTTTTTGTAATATTAAAGTAAAAAAATAACCATCAGCTGGTAAAATATGTGAAAATAACACCGTTTTTCTCTTAGAAAAATAATTGTTTCCCTGAATATATCTTTTCTCAATGATCTTCTGATTTCGAATGATTCGATGAAATTTTGTAGATGGCTGTAAATGTCAGTCTGGATTTGTCATGAATGGTATTTATTTACTTAAATTGTCCCTTTAAACTGTAAATTAATGTAATTAAACCTATGCACATAACACTGAAGATAGTTATGAATAGGGTTATCATAATTTTGTAGGTTGAAATCCGGACAAGCCGGGGGGAGGGGAGGGATGAAGGGTTTCGAGGGGGGTCAAAGATTGTTGCAGAATTCTAAAAGATTCCCACCGACCACCCTATTTCATAAGACTGGCATAGAGTTTGAGGATGTGAAAAAAATTTAAGACGTCAGAATGCAAAGAAGATGTAACTTCTATTAATTCCGGTAATTGAAAATTATATTAATGGCAAACAGAATTAAAACAGAACTGCCAAAACTTTTGATTTTCAGTTTGAACTGTGATCTGGATGAGGAGGCTCATATACTTTCCCCTTAAAAAATGTATGTAAATAGTGTTGACAATTAATTTTCTTTCATTGACGGAATGACGTCAGCTCTTTCAAATACGTCAGATTCTCTCTATTGCAACCTAATTTCTCTCTCGCCGCATTCCCTAGCTTAAAGAAATGGATCCTTTTGAATACCCGGACACTAGTCCAGACAAAATCCAGACGTATGATACCCCTACCTTAGTAACGTAAACATATTGTACAATATTGCACGATATTGAACAATATTCGCAATATTGTATAATATTTTACGATATTGAACAATATTCGCAATATTGTATAATATTTTACGATATTGAACAATATTCGCAATATTGTATAATATTTTACGATATTGAACAATATTCGCAATATTGTATAATATTGTACAATATCATATAATATTACATAATATCGAATAATATTGTGCAATATTGTATAATATTGTACAGTATAATATAATATAATATAATATCGAACAATATTGTACAATATCGGGCATGTTGTGCTACCTGGGTAGTTATGAATGAAACAAGGCTAAATGAACAAACTGAAAGGTGGAATACCATATCGTATTGTATGGTTTAATAGACCAAGAACTAGATTTGCCTATTCTGCTCCAAACATGTGATAAAGATCAGTGGACGGCAGATGCATTTTCGCATATGAGCATAGGATTCCTCGTTACAATTGGCATAAATAAAACAAGGATTTAAAAATTACGGTGTCATAGAATTGTTTGACGAAATATATATCTCTTTCATTAAGATCCTTGAAGACACTGCCTTGCTTCTTGGTGTATTTTACCAAGAATAAAAGGCAACTGGAGGAATATTTTAGAACAGTTGTTATTTAAACTTCTAACTGCGTATGAGCTGATTGTTATTCGATGCGACTAGAAAACATATATAACAACTTTTTTGTGCAACAGCAGTTCATTGAAATAATTTATTTTTCAATATTGTATTGGTGTTTGTGAAATATTTGCACGAATGGATTTTGCCTTCTTGCATTGCATTATAAAGCCAGTGTTTATTTTTAGTTGCTTCCAATGTGTACTTTCAAAAAATTGCGGAGTTAGATAAAGTAAAATTAAAAATTAGGTAAAGAAAAATGTCAAGAATTTGGAAATCGCTTAGAAATCATGTTTCTCCATGAAAGCAGAAGATCATGCATATCTTCAGAGACTCGTAAAATATTATTTGATTTCAGTTGACAAGTGATGTTGCGTCCATTATGAAGCCGAAAATTTGTGACATCATATAATAGTCAATTTATGTTTCACAAAACATTTTGAATGGATTGGTCACAATGTTAATGATGCAGAGACATCGCTCTTTTTCGTTGATAAAGATCAGAAGTTCTATGAATGTGGGATAATGAAATTGCAGAACAGATGGAAAACTGTTTTCAAACCAAACGGAAAGTATATAATTTTAAAAAGTTCAATCAGTCTTTCAAGATAAAATTCGTAGGAAAATAACGTAATTATTTTTACGCCATCCTGATAGAGCGTAATTTAGCAATAAAGTCGATTTATTAGCTCGGAGCAATTAGGGAGACAAAAATAGCTCACAACTTGGGAAACTCAGTATTTATACATTTAAGGAACATTCCAGAATAATTATCCACAAGTGTGAAGAAAGACGTGGAAATTCCTATAACATAAATAAACAACTATAATTGACCGAGCGAAGCGAGGTCTACGCTATAACTCCAGCATTTTGCACTTGTCTGTTTGTATGTTTGTTACGCGTGTACGACCAAATGCCTTGTACGATTTCCTTCAAATTTGGAAGAAATATTTCTTGAAGCAATAGAAAACGGTTTATATGTTTTATTTCTATTTATTTTTATTTGGTAATAAAATAATTATTTTAATTATATATAATTATTATATTACTTGGTAATAAAAGAGTGAGTGGCAACCAAAAATTAAAATAATGGCATCGGAGTTATAAATAAACACAGTTCGCTTATGGCTATGTATCGCTATGTATCATTATCCGCTTTTCACTAAATAATTGTTACCTATTTTTATGATCTTTGGCTATCTTTTAGTTCTAAATTTATATTAAAACTCATTTACCATCTAAACCATTTCTTTTTTACCCTATATAGCTCAGTAATCAATTAAAAAAACTTTAAAAATTCGCCTGTAATTGTTAAGCCTAAATAGAATTATCAGACGCTTCTCGCCCAAAAATGCGATCTCGCCAAGATAATTTCGCCTGCTTATAAATCGTCTGATATTCATAGCAACGAAAGCTTTTCGCTTATATGTATATATTACTTTGCCAAATTGTAATATTTATCGCCAAGTTATTTTGAGTTCCATCTTCTTAGTTCGAACGAAGTGAGTTGGAAAAAATATTTTAATTTGATGCCTATTTAATAGTGAAATTTTCTCGATGATATTTTTTAAATAATCAATTTAAGGATTCAATTTTTCTCTGTGAATTTTTGGTGGCATCTTTTTCAAAATATTTCGATATGTCGTTTAAAGATAAGCGAAGTAAAAGAGCTAGAGATGTTTTGCTAATTCAGCAGATTGCGAACCATTTCATCCTCCTGGAGAGTCAAATTATGATGTCAGGTGTCTCTAAAAACAATGCTTTCTTCATAATGAATAACATTTGCTAAGTTATTAAAAAATGTGATGAAGAGAAAATCATAGGTTTTTTTTTTATTTTTTTGGGGGGGCGAGGTCTACTGTTCACAGAACTACTAGTATATTAGAATTAGAACAAAAATTTATGTTGGGTCATTTGAGGCGTGTGAGGTCTAGCATTGTCCAGCTGGAGGAGAGTTCGTTCTCGATTCAACAAAGCAAGGTAATTTTAAAGCAACTTATATCCTATCCAGCTGTTCGTAGAAGAGTGCAGACAGAGACAGATTCACCGTCTGGTAGAATATCGAAGTGAGTGATCTGTTGATAATTCCACCCATAGCTGAATATAAACTTTTTTCAAACCGTCCTTTTTTGCAACTATCTGATCGGCATCCAACCATCGTTTGGGATTATCTGGGTTGATTATAGTTATACACATTTATCATACTGATACAGACAGACTGGTTTTGATTTCAAATGAATTCATTGCATTGAAGCATTCAGTAGCAATTTCATTGAAGCATTTGAACCAATTTTGAGATGTCTGGTCACTAATCTTGTCACGCCCTTAAAGTGTGACCTATGACTATATTTTAACCTATGACTATAATATTTTTAAATAATGCAAGGTGGGTAAAATCTCTTTATGCGTATTACCCAACATCCAATAATAAAATCTAAGAAAGAATTCGATAATGATTGGTGATCAAGCGCTAGATAAAAGCTTGCATTAAAAAAACCCCGGAAATATCTGCAATACACTCCAATATTACTTAATTTACAATAATCGGTATATTATTTTCTGAGGTAGCAATATTAAATTTTTATTACAGTAATTTTGCTGATGAAAGGTGCTAAGAGTGACGGTTTAAATTATTTGATAAGGTAAAAACTTTGTAATAGAAACTTTAATGGTTTATAAAGGTATATCAACAACATTATTTTTATAGGTTTTGGATTAAATATTTTCATGCATTATTCTTAACATTCAGATTGAGACCGGAATATTGACTGCAAACTAATTAATCGTTAGTTGTTATGGTGTAATTAAATATAATCGGCTTGATTGCAACTATTCTGTTTAATTTTTTCACCAGAATCGGAGTCCCTACGGAGGTATTTAAGCAACAATATCAGTATTTTAACCAATTTTTGGTTACGCCCAGCTAATTAAGAACTTAAAATACGTGTCAGCCATTTCTGCCGTTTTCACACAATGGAATTAATTTTTCTTTTCGGACTCCCTCTTAATTCTTTAATGACATCCATTTAGTTACTCTCTTAAGCGACTTTCCACTTAAAATAAAACAAAATTAATTCATTATGCAGCAGATTATTTAAGATTATTAGGGAATATAAGAAACAAAGCCGTGTTGACTCATTAATGTCGTTGCAGCAAAGCCACCTTTACGGGCTTAATTGCAGTAGTATTTTCACGAAAATAATAGGTTTGTGTGACATGCGGGAATTCCACAATACGTAACTTTGTATAACGCTGTATTATAATAACGCTGACATTTTAACAAATAGCGTTTCAGAGGCTTTGATTAGTGACCACGTTACAGCATTATACAGTAACAATTCAAAACAGCTACTTCAATAGCGTTGTATTATCGACTAATACGAGCAAGGTCGTTTCGCCTATCTGTAGTTGCTGCAGCGAACATATGCTAACGAAGCACGAATCATTGTGTAAGTTATAAACGCTCTTTGTAAAGTAAGTTCTTTGAAACTTAAAAAAAAATCTAAACAAGAAATTAATCATTTGTTGAAATGTTAAGAGACCTTTTATATATATATATAAATATGGACGTTGGATTTCAAGTCAAAAAGTCTGCTTATCTTAAAATATAATTTAATCTCTACCAAATAAGTGATAAAATATCTCGACATCCGATTATTCGGATTTTAATGATGAGGCTAATAATATACACAAGAAAACTGAATGTTACATTATTATACAAATCTACAGATTTTACCCTGGTATTCCGAGGAAGAAAAAATTAATGAAGATCAGCGGGAATCTTTGAAAGAAAACTGCTTTCACTGCCAGCTGTTTATGTAATGTAGCTTTTTTTCATCGAGAATTCCTTACTTCAGGTATAATCCACAATTTTTACCCTTCTCCCTAATCGCAATTCCCTTCCCATCTGTCCCTCATAAATAAATCAGTCAATAACTTCATCACCTGCCTCATACCGGCCACGAAAGTATCTGTAATTATTCATTTTTCGTAACTTTTAATTAATGAGTAATGGTCCTGACGTCGCTTCTGACGTCATTGAGAATTTTTGCTGTGCAGTACGTTTTTTTTTTAATTAAGAATGTACGATAGACGTAAATTTTCGGTGCGTTTAATACTGGTATTTGTTTGACGATGCATTTTCGTGTGCGATAGGCATGCTTGTGATATTTATACATATATTCTTATAAAAGGCAATGTTTGTGTGCGCGCGCGCGATGTCCAGACGAATCTATCGCACTCACATCCATGAAATTTGGCACACAGGTAGTCGTAAAGGTGACTCAATGCACCTAGAAGCCCGAAGTTTAGAATTTAATCTAGAAAATTTTTTATTTAATGTTTTGTGCTTTTTCGGGTGCTTTTTGAAACAATTTTGCCCACAGTATCGCTTCTGATTTTAGTTCGAAAAAAATTGATACACCATCGGATAGAACAAACAGTTTTCTTTCTAATGAAATTTGTTTTGAGCGTCAAACGTAATTTACTGAATTTTGAAATTTTAAAAAAAAATAGCCAGTTTTGCCGTCGAAATTTTATTTTTGTTTTTAAAAATGTTGCATCCGACGTTCTAATAACATTTTCAATTTTTTTCAGCTTATAACTGAAACGGTTCTGTCAGATTTAAGAAAAGAATGGTTAAAATATCTTTTCCCATTTTTTTAAATTAATTTTTTCCTGGTCAGTTGAAAGAAATTTTTTTCTAGAGAGCTTCCTCCCGCGACACTTTCTACGGAACGTTGCTGACAATTTCATTGACTGACGGTGAAGAGTGCAGGTGACGTCATAACCTTTAATTAAATGATTTCGATTATTATTCTCGGCAGTATCTTAACGTGTTTATTTGTCTCGCATATTTTGCTTGCGGTAGTGATAATAATGATTTTCACGTTGCAATTTTTTAACAGTGTTTTGGATTAAAGTACTCTGAACTGTTTTTCTACAGTTAAAATGTCATTATCGAGAAAAAAATAAGCGGGAAAATCAATAATGCATGTCTTTTTTCTGGTTTTGTTTTCAAAACTTTTTCAAGTCATTGTGGACGGTTTTTTTCCATTTTGTTGAAGCAATGATTCCGCGGGCAACGCCGTGAGCGTACAACTAGTTAGAAATAAACGCAACTGCTTGATTAGGATTGGTAATAATGGGATGTGATTGCTATTCCAAAGTTAGCCAATGGACCCTTCGATTGAATTTTGAGGTCAATGCTTTCATTATGTGTTATTAAATAGGCGTAAGTGTGGCGTTCGCCTAGGCCACTTTTCTTCCGTTTAGCTGGCATGATGACTCATTACAAGTTATATCAACCATAAATGCGTTAGTTATTAATGACCGTGCTTAGATCATAATGATTGTGCTTTGCACGTCCCGAGTGAGACAACAATCGACCTTACTACCTCGGAGAATCGCGTGAGTGGATACCCATTTAAGAATATTTTTCAATAGTTGAATTTAAAAGAGGATTATGACCTATAACTATGCGAAGTGCAATTTATTTACAGAACATTTCCACAGTTCAATAAAGCAAAAAAATGTTATAACTGAAAAAAGCAAAAGCCCATTATTCACGGGGCCATCATCAACGGGGAAGTTATACATAACAGCTTCATCTTCGATAAATGCCCTCTTGGAGAAGGCTGTTCTGTACAGACTCTATTTGCAACTTAATAAATTTAACATTGCTTGACGATATTTTTTTAAATGGAAAAGCTTACAATTAAAAAAAGAGTGTTCTTAGAATACTGAGATATCTGATTTTCACTAAACTATGTTGATGGACTTTTTTGGAAGAATAGTCAATCGCTTGTTTTAAAAGTATTTTAGGGGCATAAAAGAAATATTCCTTTAATTGAACGTTTTAACATTGATTTCATGTTTTTTATTGAACCTTTTTATTTAATTTTTTTTTAAATTTTGTCTTTTCACATGTTTTAAAAGTAATTTAGGGGCATAAAAGAAATATTTCTTTAATTGAACGTTTTAAAATTGATTTCAGGTTTTTTATTGAACCATTTTATTTTAATTTTCTTTAATTTTTTGTTTTCACTTGTTTAATACCTAATGCATTTTTTCCAATTTGTTTTCCATAGTAAGATTTGAATAAAAACTATTTTAAAATTTAGAGTCCTGAGACTGCAAGTATTGAACTGCTATTTTACCGTAAAGTAAATTGGTCTACCATTTGCAAAATAAATAAATGTAAAATGATTTGATTATTCGATATAATAGAAACGATTTGAGAATTGCGAAAGGAACTTCAGATACACATTGTAAAAGTAACCTGTCTCATTTAGCATGTTAAAGAGGTATCAAAAGTGGGTTTGTTCTGTTGGTATAAGATTCCGAAAAATAATATTTAATTTTTCGATGGTTCGAAGGCATAAAATTTCTGGAAAAACACCCTCTTTACTGTGGAGAAATATTTACAGATGGACAGGTTCTATCTAATGAATCTCTAAGCCATGTTACTTTCTGTAACAAAACCGATTTGAAGTTAAACTGTCGCTAAGGAAGTTTAGATTTTTATGCATTTATTCATCAGAAAAATAACCATCAGCTCACTTAGCATAAATTTCAAATATCTCTACCTTATATACTGACATAAAAATAATTGACCTTCTCATATTCCATCAAGTCTGAAATAATAAATCCTTCTAGAAGTGCATGAAATAAAATAAATTCATGAATGAATGGACAGAAACACGCAAAACAAGTGAACAAAATCCGTTTATCCTCCCTGAAACCGAGTTGTCCTGTTCCTTCCGTTGCATGTTCTAAAGCACAAAGCACACCCATTCATCAGATCTAAATGGGATATCACTCACCATATTTCAGACTTTTCGTCAGAAGATGGACCACTCTGCTTTTACCTTTATGATGTATAACTCTTCAACGTAAAACAATTTCGTCCATCTTCTGAAGCGGTCCAATCCGCGCTCGACATCCATCATCTAACGCTGCCGTTAAGAAAGCGAAGATTCGAGCTTTTCCTTCATTATCTTTGACAAATATACGCCGGTAGAAAGCTCACTTCTTTTCAGAACAGAGATCCGATAAAAAAAATCGATGAATGGAACGACAAATAATGGACAGCCTGGATTGTTTCCGATGTTTCTTTATACTATTTCGATGCTGAGGCTGAGGGAGTTAGCAATGGCTATATTGTAACAAAAATCGTTCTGTAGGTGTATGGTGGAAGCAGTCCAATACGCAGGATAATGGAATGAAGGTTTATTCACAAATATGCAGGAAAACAAGTAGCACGGGTAGCAGGAAACAGTAGATCTTGCACAGATTAGCAACGTAAAGAGACAACAATTCACAGGTATTAACAGTTCAGATTTAGCAACATAAACAGTCAGCAAATCACTAATAACGACAATCACAGCACTTTCAATAGCGTCTAGCTCACCGGCTTTCAAGTTCGCACTGCAGACTAAACTCCAAAGTCATGCCAGTCGATCCCCCCCGTGATCCAAGCGCGGTCTCTTTATACTCTCCCCGATAGGCCGTGACGCCACATAGTATTTTCCGGAAAAGCCTGGATCTCGGCCCCTAATAGAAATATCGAGAAAGTAATATCATTATGGGGTATCTTCGATTTGTCACCAAAACGGTCGCCAAGTTTGTTGCCAAAGTCAGGGGTCCAGGCTGGCAGCTGCCCGTCACTCCATGCTTACCCCTGTAAAACTCCCTCCCCAACTATAAGACTAGCGAGGCCGGAAAGCGACATTACATCTTTGTAACAATATACTAGAAAACAGGCAGTTGGACGATAAACTGTAAACCAGTGGCGTAGCGACCAGGGGAAAAGGAGGTTTGTATG